>JAODFZ020012616.1:0-20376 GCA_027574845.2 Deinopsis erosa
CGTAGAGTGCCTATTTTACCAGATATTTGAAAGTTTCAGATTAAAAAGAAACACCCGGTATATCATGTTTAGAAAAAAAAAATTCAGATAAATAATATGTACTTTTAGCCGTTGAATCTGAATCTGCAATAGAAAATGGGGGTTCCTATTTTAGATTCAAAGTTACCCCCCGTTCCCCCTATAAAAAGGGGGGTGGGGGACTATTTTTTGCATTTATGTATTTCCCCCACGGAATGATTAAATTTTGATAATTGACATTTTTCTGTAGAGTGCCTATTTTACGAGATATTTGAAAGTTTCAGGTTAAATGAAACACCCGGTATAATATTAACAGGACGTTTTTAATTTTTTTGCCGAATTTTTTGTCCATTATATCCGAAGTCCGTTATATCGACGTATTACTGTATATTACCAGAATGACTAAGTAAAAATTCACTTACCAACATTGTTTATTATATATCTTGACATAAGGGCTGTTTGCCATGGTTCCGGTATATAAACCGCATGGAAAGTTTGAAAACAGAAGGCAAAATTTAGAAAAGCAAATAATATCTTTTGCATTTTGTGTAGATTAACTTCGTGTGTTGTCTCTAAACACTTTGTCTAAACAAATGAATGACAAAAGGTTAAAAGTTACTTTATATAGAATAATATTTGTGTGCGCATTTAGCTCAGGCAAATATAATTCATGAATCAGCATTAATTGACTCATTTAAATATATGTTTCATACATGTACATATGATGCGTTTGAAGAAAGAAACAATTCAAATGAAATATTAGTTGCGTTTTATCTCAAACAACCTTTTTATCAAATTCATTTAAATTTTATTATAAAACGCAACTAATTTATTGTTTAATTATTAATTAATACCTCAATGATAACTTTGCTGCATGTGTCCGTAGTTCCATTCTCGGCGCCGTATCAATCAATTGTATTATATATATTTTTTATATTAAAAATATCGTCTTTTTACATCAATTATTAACAGTAAGTTAACATAAATCTATAAAACATGAAAGATTTCTCGTCAATGCATAAAGAATGGAAGATATAGACAATTTTATGAAATACACAACCTAATTAATTAATCTAAAGTCGTAGAAATAAAGGATTTCATTAATATTTACATATACATACGAATGTATAATTTATAAAAAGTAATATTACCTAAACTTATTTACTTAATTAGTAGATAATAAATAATTCAATACAAAATCAATACCTAAAATATCACGGATTTTATGGAATGAATAGAACGAAAAAAGACTGAAGAAACAATTGGTACATTACGTTGTATTGTCTTATCACACACCATCACTCTTCAATTATTTATATTAGTTCAGCAACATATTCGGTTTGTTTATCAGCTTGTTTAAATCTACTTCTATTGAAGGTATTAAAGTCTTCAGTCGAACTACTTATAGGCGGATCAGGTACTTGAAATGTTGATCCTTGAAAACCCATTGCCGCTTCATAATACTGCAACACAATATACATATTAAATGCATTCAAATCAAATTCACATCACTTTATTTATTACATTTGGTGATTCTCTTAATGTACTACTATTTGAATGATGAGGTAATCCCGATAATGTTGCATAATCTGCCAAATCATCAGTCATTGATAACGTTGCCATATGCACTGAACCTCTGCGATTCGGATGTTGTATTGTTGCATATGTATTATCATCCTAAAAACATATTTTTTTAAATTAAACATTTCGCACCCTTTACTACAAAAGTGATACAACTCAAAAAACTATTATACGTTATTCAGAAATAGCGAAAAACTGTTTCCGTCGTAATAGAAAATTATGGAAACGTTAAACACTAAAATGTAATTTAATAGCTAGGCAGTAAAGATAAGTTAATACGCGTTTGATGACTTGTGAAGTAATATTTACATAATTTATTAATGGTAATAACTCAAAAATCAGGTTTTTTTGAGTTGCGTCACTTTTATCGCAAGGATGCGATTTGTTAAAAGAATATTACATTTAGAAAATCGTCGCTTGTACGACGTGCAAGTCCATTCTGTTGTTCCGGCTCATTAAATACCTGCATTGTTAATTCCTGTTCTTCATAAATTTTTAATTTCCTATAAAAGTGACTCAATTAAATTAAAGAAATTAATTTAATTGAATAATAATTACTGTTCAATCCACAATGGATTTTCAGTTGTATTTAAATCGTCAATAATTGCTTTTTTAATCAACGCATCCTTCTTTTTCAATGTATTTGGAGTTATGGCCCAATGTCTAATGCAACAACATACCACAATGAACGTTATAATACCAACAATTAATACAATTAATAGCGCAATTAATGCAGCTAATGCCGGATCAAATTGTTCCTCCTTTTCTACAGCAAACGCCGGCACAACATTCTCAATGGCAAAACCGGCGTAATAATCTTTAAGAAAATCATATTTCGAATCAATTGTTTTTAACACTTCTGGTACTGGTATTATAGTTTGTGTAACTGGATCAATTACAAGAATATACATATCAGCCCTAAAAACAAGTGAATTATTGATTAGGAAAGAATTATTAATTAAATTGTCAATGCAAACCATTCTTCATTTTTACGACCAATATCATCGGTATGATAACGAATCTCATCGATAATTACTAAACTTTGCGTAGCATTACTTAATTCGGCGATAATTTCTTCACGTTCACGTTTCACTTCATCAACAGGACGTGACAGAATGATACGGTTCAATTGATTTGGTTCGAAAATCCATATCTATGCAATAAACGAATAAGCAAATATCATTAGATGATGAATAAACTTACATGAACTTTGGCGATTGTTTCACGTTCAGGATAAGCATCCTCACGTGCGACAACATCAACAATAAATCGATGTTGATTATTTTCAGCTAAATAGGTTGCCGTATTCAATTCACCATATTGCGATATATTAAATGGTGATGGTATAATCGAACCGGAACTTTTATCCGAACCATATTTATATAAATTCGATGCTTTTATATAATATTGTATGGAACCGTTTCTGCCATAATCTGGATCGACAGCTGTTACATTCAATATGAAATCGTTCACATTTGCCATTGCATTCACCGCAGCATAATAATTCGATTTAACAAATTTTGGTGGATTATCGTTTAAATCGTTAATGATAACATGGACTTTTGCAACACTACTATCATGCATGATCTCGTCATCGGTTAAACTGTTACGATCTTCTTCTGTTAAATAATAATCGGGATCGTTGTTCGCGTAGATGTAAAGATGATATTCATCCCGTTCTTCGCGATCAAATGATTTATTCGTATAAAGACTGCCATCCGTTTTATCTAATATGAATGCATCACCATCGTTTCCATTCAGCAAGTAATAATAAACTTTCGCGTGCTTTCCTTCGTCACGATCTAATGCTTTCACTTGACCAATACGAATTCCTTTTGCATCGTTTTCAGTTATATAGAATGTGTATGGATTTGTGCTTTTTGAATCAGGAAATTCGGGACGATTATCATTCATATCGACTAATAGAATTGTTAAGTAGCGTATTGTTTCGTACCATTTTGGCATTCCATGGTCACGAGCCACTAGAATCAACTAAAATGGAAATGATAACAAATTACTAAAATAAATAAAATAATTCAAAAGATCACTAGAAAATAATTGTTTTTCATATCGTTTCATAAAATATTTGTCATTATTAATGAAATAATTTTTTTTACCAGTTTAAGCAATTGTGTAGTAAGAAGAAATAAATTAAATTAGTATTTACTTCATTAAATTTACTTTAATAAAAGTTATGAAACAAAAATTTTGTTAGCAAAAAGTATTAAGTATTTAGTTAAAAAAATTAAAGCGTTAATGAAATGTAGATCATGTGTTGTTATAATTTAATAGAATCGCAAAATTTAAAAAAATGTTATTATGCAAAAAAGTATAAGAAAGGAAATTACCTCATATCGTCCTTGCACCTCCCTATCAAGCACCTTCTTAGTTCGTAGCTCGCCTGTATTGATATCAATCGAAAACTCATCAGTTTCTTGAACGTTCTGTCCATTAACTTTTAAATGATATGTAATACGACCATTTTCGCCTTGATCTTTATCACTCGCTTTTACAGTCATTACTAAGAAGTCAGCCAATGCTGCAGACTGCAAATAAAAAGTCAAATAAATTGATCGTCTATTGATAAAAACAAATGACATCTTACTTCAGTTATTTCAACCGTTGCATTCGATAATTCAGGCATAATAAATAACGGTTTATATTCGTTCACATTTTGTATGTTTATTGTAATTTGTGCACGATCTGAAAGCGCTCCAGGACCTTCACCATCTTTTGCTTCGATTATTAAGTGATAGGTACGTGGCCCATCCATCATGGACTTGTGAGGGTATAAAATACCTGTATCTTCACCCAAAATGAATACACCTGAGAATATTTTTTTATAATAATCTATTAAATTTGTTGAATTGAATGAGAAAAACCTTTTTGATTGCCTGAAATAATTTTATAGCGCACATGTCCATTGATCCCTACATCACCATCAGTCGCATTGACACCCAAAATGGGGATTGGAGGATTCAGACGCAAATTCTCAACGACAGTAACATTATACTCGCTTTGATTGAATTTTGGCGCATTATCATTCACATCTAATATTTCAATGCGAATTGGAACGCTCGTTGAACGTTTTATATGATTCGGTGCACGATCAAACGCAACCACTTGTATTGTCGTTTCACTAATCACTTCCCGATCTAAGAATTTCGGATCGCGTACCGTAATCTCACCACTTATTGCATCAATATGAAAATGTTCGCTATGTTCGCCCGTTAAATTATAAATTACTTCACCATACGCTCCCAAATCGCTATCAATTGCTTTCACAGTGAGCACATGCGATTTTTCTGGCAGATTTTCCTCAATCTTGACAAAGTACTCGTCCTCGGTGAATTTCGGATCGTTATCATTCACATTTATCACATTTATATGGACAGTAGCCGATGCATTCAATTGAGGAAAACCGGAATCGAAAGCGATTATTGTAAAGTTTAATTTTTGCGTTTGTTCGAAGTCGATTGTTTTTTTTATTTGGACAATGCCAGTACCGTTATTCACCTCAAAGTATTCACTTTTCGGTTGAATTATATAACCAGCAATTTCCGAATCCTCATCAGATGCATTGTATGTGGCAACAATTGTACCAATTGGTTGTTCCTCTTTCAATTCCATTTCGTAGAATGGATGTTGCGGCGTCCATGGTAGCGGAAATGACGGTGGCGAATCATTAACATCGATAATACTGATAATTAACATTCCTTCGCCTTGCTGTATCGATTCGGCTGTTATATCAGTCACTAAGACAGTTATACGTATAACTGCAGCTAAATCGCGTTGTAATTGTTTCACAACGTGCACTTTACCCGTTTGCCGATCGACTATGAAGAAATCTTTAAATTCATCACTGCCTATCACCTCACGTCCATGCTTATCGAGCGCTGTAATTGGTTCAGTTGCCGCAAAGTTTAATGCTTCTGAATTATTAACATCTGGATCGAGGGCGATTAGTGTATGAACTAACGTTCCCACGGGAGCATCTTCCAACACCTTAGAAAAGGAAAATTAGCATTCTTCTATGATAAGCTAAAGAAAATAGTACCTCAGCCTTTTGCGTCGTTGGCACAAAGTATGGCAACTTATCATTCGTATTTATCACATTAATTATTAGTGTTGTTGAGCCAGTTAGAGCTGGTTGTCCTTTATCACTAACAAGGACATCGATATGATAAGTATTCCTTCGATCGTAATCTAATTTTGATAAGATCCTTACAACACCTGTATCAGGATCAATTGTAAAGTCATCAAAGGCACCTTTCTGCAACTTATAGAATAATTCAGCGTTCAAGCCACGATCTGCATCTGTTGCTTTCAATTCAATAACAGACGAACCTAAAACAAACAAGAAATTTAAAATTGAATAAAAAATTCCATAAAAAAAAACAAATACCGATCGGAGCATCCTCTTTAATCGCCATCAGATAATTATCCTTATGAAAAATCGGCGCATTATTATTAATATCCTTCACATTAATATTAACTTTAGTCGTTGCCGTAAATTTCCCATCAGATGCCTATAAAATATAATTAAACGAACAAATGAAAACGAAAAAAATCTTATTACAATATTACCTCAATTGTTAAAACAATATCTGTATTTGGATCGTCGCTCAATTCCAAGCCGGTATTTTTTGTTATCCTTATGCGTCCTGTATTTGGATCCATATAAAATAAGTTATCCTTATTGCCTGCTATAATATAATATGAAACAGACGACGTCTTGTCTCTATCATTCGCTGATATTATTAGTTCCGGATCGAAACGTGTCGCACCTTCATCGACGTAAACTTTATAAATCGATTGACTGAATATTGGCGGGTTATCGTTGTTATCTGTTAAATAAATTTTAAGAGGAACAATTGTCGTTTGTCCATGTCCATCATCATCTGTAGCCTAATATTGAGAGAAAAAAAGATGAAATTGCATACATCGTGCATTGTATTTATACCGCAAACTTACTCTAAACGATAATGAATATTCCGATTTAGTTTCATAATCCAAACAATCCTCGCTTCCTGGATGCTCACAATTTGCAATCGTAATCACACCCGTACGATTATTAACCAAAAATTTTTCAGCTCCATTACCAAGTAATGAATAAACAATTCCATTCTCACCGAATTTGCCACTATCACGATCTTTTGCAACGATCGTTGTTACCAAACTTCCTGGCGATGATATTTCGCTGATCGTTGCTGTATAACTGTCCTGATCGAATGTTGGCGCATTATCATTCGCATCTGTTACTGTAATGGTAACAGTTGCCGTCGATGATAATTTCTCATTCGTATATAACTCCTCGGCAATGACCAATATTAAAAATTTCCTCTGATTTAGATTCTCATAATCTAATGAACTATTCGCGACGCGTATAGTAACAGGAGTTGAACGTTGTGCTGTTTTCGGTTCGATAGTGAATGCGTTCGATATGTCATTGAGTTTGAGTGAGAATTCAGAATTAGTGCCCTTGAATAAAGTAATGATATGAACAAATAAATGGATTGCAATCGCTTTCTTACAATATCTGGATCATGTACAGTCATATCTAAGTCAGGTAATGCAGAGCCTTCGGCAATATTTTCCGGGATTTCCACATAATAGTCGCGTTTATTGAATGTTGGCGGTTCATCATTCACATCTTTTATTGTTATTATGGCTTCGGTTGTTGTTACTGTTAACGGATCGTTACTCTTTTGCCCCTCAATCAATTCCCTAGCCTTTATTATATAAATAAGTTTTATTTACAATTAAGTTGCTGTGCTTATTATACGAAGAAAATAAAAGATTTTTAATTACCTTAATGTTTAATAGTAAAGTTCCAGTGGGATTATCCACCGCTTCCCTATCCAACGGCTTCGCAGTTCTTAATTCGCCTGTTATTGCATCCAAAAGAAAATAATTCATTGGATCTGTTAATGAAACGAGCAAATTAATCTATTATATTCAACAAAGAAAAAAATGAATTAAACAAACTGTTCACTAATTCGTAGACAATTTTCCTTGGATGTTGCCGATCACCATCCTCAGCGTGCACCGTCATAATTAACGTGTTAATTGGCGCATTTTCATACACTTCCGCTTTCAATTCTCCGTAGAATTTCGGCGGAGAATCCTGCACATCCAATACATTCACATTCACTTTTGCAGTGCTCGTCAAATCGCCGTCCTATTAAAGTATTCAATTAAGACATGAATGTGAAATATTCATTTGTTAGACAAACCGTTGCACGAAGTAACAGCTCATATCTATCCTGTACTGTATAATTTAATCTGCGTTGTAATATAAAGACACCTTTATAACTACTTTGGGAACTTTCAAGCATTTTTAAGTTGAATAATTCGCATGCAGTCTCATATCCAGGCAAATTAACACATTCCACTTCAATTGTTAATCCAGATGAATCTGGATCGTTTAGATTAATATTGGAATAGATTGTTGTACCAATTGGTTCATCCTCCTTCACTTCAATTTCATATGGCACCTTAAAATTTATTAATTATTCTCTATGTATTAAATTGTTTTTCTTTAATAAAATACATTTTGAAATATTGGCGCGTTATCGTTTTCATCTAAAACGATTACAGTCACTGACTCTTCGACGATATTATTACGTGGTGCATCGTTAACTTCATCTTCAAGTGTCACAAAAAAATTCAATGTGTCATTCACCTGTATTCACAAAAAGTTTCAGTAGTGAAATTGAATAAATAGTAATAAGAATTGTCACCTCACGATCTAACGGTTTGACAACAGTCACCTCTCCCGTATCCCTATTAACCCTAAAAAGGTCCGTCCCGTAGAGGCCAAAGTGTACAGTTCCATTTTCCGGATCTGTCCCTTCAAGTTTGAATACAACTTGCCCGACTGGCGTCCGTTCTGACAATGCTAAATTGTTTATATCCAATGAGAATAGAGGTGGAAGATTTCCCTCACAGACTGTAACATAAAACAGAATTTTTTTCAGATTTTTTTAGTATGTTTATCTAGCGACGACACCCAACATAAGTGTGCAATTCTTCTTAGGTTATATGCGAACAAGTTTACAACGTTGAAGTGAAGAAAAAGCAAATTTCATTTTAATTTTGTTTGTGCAGCTGTGGTTAAAAGTTCAAAAGCTGTAAAATGTCACATGTAGGAAAAGTAAAATCATCAAAGAAATATTTTTATAATTTAAAGAGAAAATCGCTTTGAATAATTAAACTAATCTGTTTTATGTTTCACATAGCATACATAGAAATAACGTTAATATTTCGTGAATAATGAATTTAATTTGTGGACAGAGTCTTAAGTTTATTAGTATACATGAAGTCACTCACAATCTGTATGTATATTTCAAAACTCTGAACGAAACGTATAACCTAATTAATTTATAATTAATTACCATACAACTATTATATTTCCTAAGTAATCAAACCACAAATTACCTCGGAAAAATACGCAATTTAATGATAAAAGAAATAAACAAGAGAAGCATGTAATAACAGTAGACACATAGATAAAAAACAAAGTAAATGAAATCGATAAAATTTAGTACAAGTTGAGTCTTAACTCAGCTTTAATAGTGAGCTTGGGAAACATAAGGACTAACGAATTCAGTGAACTGGAATAACTGATGGTCCTAACATTTGTACACGCTTTTTGTTCAACTCTCTCCTAACATTCAACGAAGTGCAAATTACAATTACACAAAGTCGAAGGATTTAAATGAAGTCATCTTACATTAAGCTCTACAATCAATTCATTCTTTTCACATCCACAGAGTAGCTTAAATAGAATAAAAATATATGATGAATATACCTTCAAAATTGTCTAACCGACTTTTTAGTACTTATATTTTGCCCCAACTAAGTAGCTGCCCCAAGAATTAGTTCAAAACAAATTTTAAGTTTTTCATACGCTTAAACCAAAATGCATAATAAAATAATCTTGGCTCAATTACTGTCTTTCAAGATTTAGTGTCATTCAAGGGACTGCGACATTTATGATGTTATAGCTGAGTGATATTGTAAAGTTATATGTTTTGTCTATTTACTTACCGAACGTAATTAAAATAAACATAACTAAATATATAAATAAACTAAATAAAAATACATGAAACATGTCGTCAACAAATATATAATTTATTAGGAGAAATACACAAGCTTTTCATTAAAATAAATAAAAGTACACTAATTCTATGTGGAATAATTTAATTAACTTTAAAATTACATAAAAAATGTATTTTGAAAAAAATCGTTTTTTTATTTTAGTATTTTCTCGTTACGAGTGTGAGAAAAACACGAAATCAGTTTTGTAGTTATGAATAAATTTAATGCCTCAAATAAACGTCATTGTGTTCAAAAATAAGCGATGTAAATTACTTTCATTAGTTTGGTTTCTCTTCTTTAATATTTGGTCCAACCTGTGCCCCAATTAAACGCCTCCGACTGTTATATATGCAAACATCAGCCTTTTAATTATTTTTCTCTTTATCAGAAGCTTTTTTAGTTAACGTTAAATAGGAGATTGCTGATGAGCAAATTACATACATTTAAGGTCACTGAGATTTCATGAAGCGATAAGTATCTAGTAAGTATGGTGGTAGTTTGGGGACTCTTCCTGAACAAGCAAAAGCAACCGGATTATGGCTTCACACTCACTTGGATTACATTACACAACTACAATACTGATGTTGATGGAAGGAACTCAATGTTATTGAACGCTGTGCATACAAATGTTACAACATTGGCTTAGTGATTGGCCAACCAAATATGCATAGGTAAAATAATAATAGCCAAAAAATATTAATGTTGACGTTGCTGAATATACTTATAAAAGAAGGTCGTCCTTTGATGTCTGATCTTATCCATATTCTACAATCAAAGAGTAATGCTCTTTCACTGAGTAAAGAAGGAAAGGAGAAGCAAAAAAAAAATTGAATTCAAAACTTGGTAGACGAATAATCAATAATCCTTTCATATTATCTTTTAGTTTTTTTTTCATGTACCATCGATATTTATATATTGTAGATGACAAAACTCCTGTTAGCTGATTAAAACAAGCAATGTAATAAATGGCTGTTGTTTGTTTGAATTTGCCAATGTAATAAATTGATGGTGAATTATATTAATTGAAAGGTTCCATAAAGTAGTTTACCAATCGTAATTTAATAATAGAACTTGCTGATAAATAAAACAGACGATACATCATTTTAGTGTCATTCATAATTTACAACAAAAAACTTTTTCCTCATTCGTTTTGTTGTTGTTGTTGCTGTTGTTGTTGGTGAAGCTGTTGTATATTTTTCTTTCATTTTTTATATGGAAAAGTGGACAATACACAGACAAACGAAGATGACTTATAAAATAAGAAATAAAAGACATATAATAAAAGAAAAAGGAAAATATTTTACAAGTTTAATGGATAACAGATGTATTCGACAGCGTAAAGGAAATATCTACCTCTAGCCAAAGTTTCCATCTGTTAGCCTCAATAATAATAGGGAGCGGATCCTGCAGACTATAAATTCCAGTTTTGTGTGTACGTTGCAGAAAGCAGCAGCAACTTTAATCCTGCCACGCCACGCCACACTTCTTTTATACTATGTGTTTGATATTTTCCTTTTTCTCCGCTGCTACTACTATTACTAATACGACTATCATATTTTATGATTTTAGGATATTGTGCCAACAAATGCACAAATCAATTCCTTTAATAAAAAAATATGTTTATAGTGTAAGTGTAAGCACATGTGAGAAATACTTTATAAAATGCGCAGTCATTTCAATTCAATTATTCATCCGTTTCTTTATTGAAATTGTTAATTAGAGTTCTATTAAAACTTCTCATATTGAACCGCATTTGTAGAAAAACAAAACATCAAACAGTAATGAAAGCGGCATGCGAGTAATAAAACAGGAAATTCGATTAATTTGCCCTCCACTTTGAGATGAGTCGTTGCATCAGCAAGCCAGATTTCAGTTTAAAATAAATAATTCCAAAACGTTTACTTTACTCGTCGATTGTGTTTACTTTATATCAAGCAATCAATCATTTAAACCATCAATTCGCTATTAGTCACATACAATATAATATATATAAAAAAAAACAAATGATGGAGGGAGAGAAGTAAATCGTTAAGTGAAAACGTTTTGCAGGACAATCCAAAATACAGGATACTTAATCATATTGTCTTAGTTTATGTTGTCACTTTTGAGATGTGTAATTAATTCAGTTGACACATTACAAAAGAATAAATGTTTATGCAATTCGTGTGTTTGTCACTATTGTATATCAAACTATTGCATTTTAATGAATAATTACGTATGCGTTAGTATATCGTATGATATTTACCATTGTTTGCATACCAAACATACGTTTGGACCTTTACTGCTCAACTACAAAGCAGTTTAACAAACTCATTATTCAGTGCAATCGATCTATTGTCAAAATACTAATTAAACTATGCTGTCCTTTGATTATTAAATAATGTCGGCGAATTCGAGATGAACTACTAGAACACTTTGTACAATATTGTTCTAAACCAAAAACTTAGAAGTATTCAACATGTAATATTATACATATATTGTTAAATATATATGGTTTTATCAAATTATTTATTAAATTAATTAAGCCAGTGTATGATATTACAATAACAACATTAAAACCTAAACATTTAAAAATTCCTCATAAATGCACTTAAACGTTTATTAAATTTAAAAGTTACTTGCTTGCTACGTAATAAGAAAAAAATTTTGCAATCTAATTTGATCAATATTTGTTTTTAATTATTCATACTTTTGACACACTACAATGATTGATTATAAAATAAATTAGTAAATTATCATTGTTATCACGTTGTGTGCATTTGTAGGGTAACATATATAACGAAAAGATGGTAAATATCAAGGAAAGATTTAAAGCTCTATAAGGATAATGCCATAAACAAGCCCAGGAATGACAAATAAGCAAGTGAAATGCGACACTTTGTGAGAGAGATGCTTTAAACCTTACACAACCCACAAACACGTAATACAACAACATGAAAAATAAGTCAAAAAATAAAACAAGCCGAATGACGACGACGACGACGACGACGCGATGAAAAAAGAAAACTTATTTGCATGTTATTAAAGTTCTTATGAGGGAAGTTTATTATATATGTAATGAAATGCTTCCATTTTCATATCAATTTATATTTTCAAAATGCGCCGTCATCGCCATCACTCTGTTAGACAACACAAACATGTATAAAATATAATGTTGAATGAGAGTGTGTTTAATTTTTTATGTCAATTTTGCATGAACAGAGAAAGAATGTCTCATCTATATATATATTTATATAAAATGAAGCGATTTGAGTGCATTAGGGAAGCAAATTGGCTCGTTGGATTATGCAAATCGTCAAAAAGAATCAAAAATCCCTTTAATAAGTAATAAAATTAATAAAAAGAAATTTTATTACGGGATTACTTTATAAGATGATTTATATTTCTCATTTAAATGCTAATTTTTCGAGTATATACATATGGAATGCAATTTGTTGTGTTACTTTTTTATATTCCCGTCTAACATAGACTAAAACGTGTATTGATTAATTTACTTAAGTAACTTAGGATGTTCAAAGAATGTCAAATTCAATTGTCCAACTTAAAGGTTACAAGGTATTGGAACTCCCTCGGGCTCTTTGTCAAATTCAAATTCTAAAGTTACTAAAAAAAAAGTTTTATAAAATTATATAATAATAAATATTTAATAATAATCCATTATAATTAATTAACATGTTGGAAATTAAATTAGAAAAGTTTCAGTTTGTGTGCGGTGGTTCTTTTTTTCTGTAATACACACTCGAGGTATGCTAATCCAAAGTAAACCAAATGCATGCTAGAAACTAATTTAGATTATGGCTTAATTATAATGATTATTACTTTTTACAAGCCTTTTCTGTACCTATATTCCGTTTCTTAATCAGCTCCTCTCTTATCTCAACACATATTAATAAAAAGATAAAATATATGTATGGTGGATGCGCCGGGCTACAAGATTACTAATAAAATTCATATCATTTTATAATCAATATGTATACCTACATTACATTAAATTTATTTTATTATTAATATGATAAGTTGTATTCGTTTTCTAGGCAATCATAATAATTTATATATAAATAATTGATTATTTGTTTAGTTATGAGTATCTAACTAAGGAATGTCTTTAGCCTACGTGCAATGATAAATTTATCAATAAACAAACGGCGACATGCATTTTTATGAATAACAAAAACGAAACGATAATAAAAACAAATGCATTTCATACACGCGCGCTTATTGTGAGTGAATGTAGCAAGTTTTTCGTTTATATGTGAACATAAAAATTCTATCATGGATGGATTTATTTCCTTTTTATGCAGTGTTATGATCGCCATGGGCACGTTCTTCTTCACCCAACTTGTATACAAAAGAATTAAATGCTACATTGTCTCGTACTGCAACCTTCATTCGTTCAATTTACAAAAATATATGTTTGTATGATGTATGAACAAAAGAGGAACAACGTAACACCACAACTTTATCCAATTATCTATGGAAACGTAACAAATGAACGACACGAACGTATATCATTAAAAAATGCAAATAATCCAAAGCGCGTGCAAAATAATACATAAAAGAACTGAAGAGAGGGAAACAAATGAGAAATATTAAATCACAGTACGCACGATGAATATAAAAATCATTCTATCATTGGAAAACGCGTTAATATTTTCATTAAAAAACACATTTTTTTATTTGAGATATAATAACAAAAGAATGAAAAAAAAAAAGAAAAAAGAAAAATCATATTCCATAATTGCATTAAAGCATTTTATTATGAATTTTAGAAAATATTAATTATTTTATTTTTAATCTTTCATAGATTTTACATAAAATTTGATATTTTACTTGTTCAAAACCATAAAAACCGAACTCATTGATATGCAACCCATTAAACATGCAATTTTTGTATGTTATTCGTTGTATGGCGATTGTAATGTGAAATTTAATGCTCAAAGTTAGTTGAAACATCAATTTTGCATTATAATTCAACGATACCTGTCAACCTATATGAGCGAGAAAAAAAATGAAACATTTTTATTGTTGGCAATATGCATTAGTGTCTGCATATTGAAACGATTAAATTTATAGCGAACCAAACCAACAATTTTGATTGCCATATATATTGCTTGAAATAAAATTTCAAGCAGGATTTGGTTAAGTATTGGAGGGTTGAAAAGCGTATTGTAGTTTTCTATAAAAATTTTCATATGAATTTCGTACACATTCAATAAGAAACTGATAAATCCAAGAAAAGTCAAAAGGAAATCGTTTCCAACCGCACTCTCTACCCCAACGTTTCAAGCAAGGAAGTTACTTATCTATCATACATTCTTAACGCCTCTGAGGGCGAATATAAAAACCGCGCTGTGAAAGAACTCCTTAGTATTATTACTGTCGATTTGTGTATAAGGGGTGAAAAGGACGATAAATACCTCCACTCAACTTATTCACATACACGCATCATTTACAACAGGAAAAAATAGAATGAGGGAAGAGAGAAAAAAATCGTTACGCAAACCGTGATTGGGTATGCGCTTCATTATCAGTGGATTTTGCCATAAATCGAGATGAAATCGGTTTTATGCTTGGCTTACTACAAAATCTTGATACCTTCCTGATATCGTAAGATAAATATTCCAATTTAAATATCAATAAATAACGTTATAGAATAAAAACTTCCTTTTTATGGTTTAGCTTGTAAATGCCAACCAGACAGATAAAATATTATAATCATTTTTTCTTGTGTACCTTTTCCTTCCGTACCTAACTACAAATATATTTTTGTGAAACAAAAAACTCGTTAAATAAAAATGATAAATCAATACTACTGAAAATATCTAATATACAATCTAGCAGGCAAATAACTCGAAACAAAAAATTAATTAAACAAAGCGATTGTTATTTAAATCAAACGCCTTTTGATAAATGATTAATAATAAAATAATCGGAGCATTATTTAATGAGATAATAATGTAAGGGACTAAACCACCCTTAACGCTCAAATAGTTTTCTATAGAATTTTATTCATCAAAATCGTTTTCGATTCACTTGAATACAATGCGCGCCGCCGCCGCCCGCCGTTTCACCACTCGCAACTCGCATTGCAATTGTAATATTATTTAACTTGCTAAATATATATCAAGATGAAATAATAATTAAAATCATTTATCCTTTGTGAAATTGTTGTAGTTTTGGCTTACCTTTGATGAGCAATAGAATGAGGATGCACTTTGAATGGAACTGCTGCATTATTCTGCAACAAATTAAACAACATATATGTAAATTAATACAAGTTTATTTGGATTAAATTGTTTGAATAAAAGTCAAAAAGAAAGGTTGATTAAGCCTACAGTAACTTTTATAAAAACTATTCAAGAAGTTCAAGAGGTCAATGAGACAGTTTCCCCTTTCGAATCAATTCACTCCTTAACCTAAATCAAAAAGGAACAATTTTTCCTTTTACATTTAATTTTTCGAATAAAAATTAGTTCAATTTCTATTCACATATATTTTAAAATGTATTTTTATATTCATTTTCATATTCAACCCCTAATGCAGTCTACACATTTCCAGCGCAAATATCAAGTTTTTATTATAATAAAATTTCATCTATTTGTATATGTAGTGCATATATGAAGATGCAGCAAATAAATTTTGCATAATATAAATTTATATCCATCAAGAAAACAGCCACATATAGCAACATCACATACGAAGAAAAAAAATAGAGAAGAATGCAGAAAAAGGAAGGAAAATATTTTACAATTTTATCAACAAAAATTTTATTCCTATTTATGAAAATAAATAAAATTTTGTAAGCGCGCACGCTGCAATAAAATAAAAAATGAATGAAGAAAGAACGGAAATAACATCCCTTCGAATATCCCTGCTTTTTTATTATATCCAGTCAAATATTTTGCACGATATAAACAACAATAAGATTTTTAGCAATAAATGTATTAAATATGTTTTATCCAATCGATATATTGGTATAGCAAAAAAGTTTCTTAAATAAGCACAACCTCCAACTAGAATATATAAAATATATAACATACACTGAGTGAACTTCCAAATAAAACTTTAAATAAAAAGGAAAAGAAAAAAAAGGAAAGAGAAACATTGAAGTTGTAACGTGATTTACGTTGATTCATTCGAATGGATAAACGAAATAAACTATGCACATTTATATACACATATAAAAGAAGATAACAAATCGATTTTAGCTTTCCTCTTATACAGTTGACATTAAAGGTAAACTAACAAATTATTACATTAAAATTCATAATCCTTGGAAGGATTAAAATATCTTTAGAGTTTAATCCTTTTTCAAATACAAGATTATCAATCTAAACAATTGCCTATCGTTTCGCGTGATATCTAGTTGAACACGTATGTGTAGGTTAAATGTGAGTTGAATATTTACACTGCTAATGATTCCTAGAGGAAATAACACTTAATGTGTGTGCGTGTCTAGCGAGGGGAAGTTATATTCACGGCAGGTTGCGACCAGAATGAAACAATACGCGCCAATTAATTGATTAGAGCAAAATATAAATTTCACAAAAAGGAAGCAATGATCTAGCAAAAAAAAACATTTATTATTAAACAAATTAATTTATTACTAGCGTTAAATCATAATAACAAAATATGTTTTTTGTATGTTGCTTTTGTTTCAGATTTATTGAAACATTCTGTATATTATATATGTTCTAATTAAACTGGGAGTTAAATGCATTGTATAATTTCCAGAACCAAAAACATTTATCACTTTATAGGTTGAGTAATGAATGGACTCTCATCGATCTCAATTATCGATAAATCAGGCGTTTAACTAATTTTTGTTTCTGTATACTATGTTGTTTTGTTCCAACCCTCATGCAACTAAATTTATTTAAATAGGAAATATTTAGTTGATTTTTAGTTATAGGGGATAAATTGGTGGGATACGCTTAGAAAACACTTGTTTTTGAACTGACTTGATTAATGACATTCTAGCATCTTGTCTTTAAATTCATCTTAACTCGTAATATTCAAGCTTGATAAATTAAATCTTAATCTTGGTGATGCTAAACCATAAATTAAACAAACAATCGCACATTTTGCTGCTGCTTGTGCTTAACTTGGTGCTACTGTGATTAATCGTCGTTTTAATACAATTACCACCACCAGCACTCTTCTTAAAAAACAAACGAATGTCTCTATCTAACTATTAAAAAGAAAATTTTTAATTTCATATAAATTTTTAACCATTCACCAAATTGATACGTTGTTGAGTTGAGGCAAAGTAAATTACATGGAAGTAATTTGTGCTTCGTAAAAAAGATTTTTGTTATCATCATCTTCTTTCGTCTACTTATTAATATTATGATTCTAAAATGACTTACTTAGTGTGCTATATAAAGTCGAAATTAATCTTTTTCCCTAACAAATTTTTTTCTAAATACTTTTTAGTTTAATATTTAAAATGAGTTCTCATACCATCGCGTCTATGAAATTGCTGCGTTTGCACCCACCCCTTCTTCCTTCTAAAAGCGGATTTATTTAATGCATATTATAATTAAATGATTATTGCCAGGAAAAGTTTTTTATTCATAACGTTAAATACATAAAACTTTTCTTTTGTACGTAGATTGTTGTATATCTATATTCATGTTGTTGTTATTGTTAAAGCGCTTTGCAATTGTTTAAAGAAGCGATGAATGTTATAACAAGTAATAAGGCAAGAAGCGTGCGCCTTGTTTGCTTCCTAGTCTAAAGGAAACTATAAAGTTTTATTTAAAGATGCTTAGAGGGTGGTTTGGTAGGTTAAGGGTTGTATATTTTCCAACTAAAATGTTTTATATTATGTTATATAAAAATTATTAAATATTATTATATAAAACGGATGAAACATAAACAAAGACTTTCTATTAAATTCAATTCCAAATGAATTTTTAAAGAGAATCTTTTATAAATGTAAATTCAATACTCTCATTGGTACGATGTTTGTTTTCGCAATTCGACTAATAATATCGAATGATGTAATAAATCCCATTTTGGTAATAAACCGTGCAGAAATTCAACGTTGAATCGATTTGTTTTTTAATTCACTTTAAAAAATGTTTTTTAAGAAACGTTCACACATTGATCGGCAATTTAATGTGACGTTTCAGGTTAATAATTGGCAATTATCGTATGAAAATCCAATTACGTTTCTATGTAATTTAGTTGCCAAATAGCTCTCGAAATTTAAGCTAATGAAACACAGAAAATAAGTGAGAACAAAAAAATCAAATTTTAGTAGATTAAATAAATTGCTTGGTAATTAAATTAGAATTCACTATTTTTAAATGTGAATTATTAAAAATAAATGAATTTAATTTGCTGTTCAAATAATATTTTTTTTTTTTGTTCCATGCATACCATTTATTTTTTTATTAATAATTATTTTTTCTACATATGCAAATTGCTTTTGTATATAATTCAAGAATAAATTTAATTTATATTTTTTTACATACTATAAAAAGTACATTTAATTAACGATTATGTTTTTAACATAATTCGTTTGTTATGTTTGCAAATTAATTAATAAAAAATGTGCTGAGGTAAAATTATCTTTGATAATAATAAGTAGAAAAGTTTAACCACAATAGGGTCGTTCTTTTCCACAACAAAATATTTCAACTTGGTTGCTCCTTTTAATGCGCCAACTACATGAATAATAAATTAAAACTCTCCTCTTAGATAGAGAGATTAAATTGCGTGCATGTCATGATACCTATGAGAGCAATTCTTTTTGCTCTTCTGTAAGAGGACTTTAGGCTTAATATTTGAAGTTGAAGTGTAATTATACCGTAAGTAAGAAGTCGAGGTAATACGACAAAGATTTAGGTTAGCTGTGCATGGGTTATAAGAGACAATGTTGGCGTTTAATTGTATAGTGCAAGAGTTGCTTCAATCTCCCTCGAGCAAGGTTAACGAGCCTCATAGGGGAGGCATTACTGCTACTATAATTTAAGTGGTTCACTATCCATCTTACTAATTCACTCTCTCTACCATGAGAACCTGCATGCAATTTACTATCAGAAATTTTACGATTTTTTTTAAGGGAGGAACCTGCTATAGGTATAGGCTAGATTTGCTCTAAGAAACAATATTGTTATATAATATATAAATATAATAAACCTCAAACTACAATTACTTACAATAATTATAATTTATTTTGATAATAAATATCCTAACCTATTAAGAACTATGTTTTTAAAGCTCTCTCTATATTTTATTTAGCATCAATACAGTAAAGCCTGTATGACACGATGTTAAATTTCATACATTATTTGATATGAAATATAATATGAACCCATATGCACTAGAACCGGTGCGCAGTTTGCTCTTGTGCGCTTGGATACTGTGGTTCTAGCGTATATCTGCGATATGGGTTCATATTATATTTCATATCAAATAATGTATGAAATACATACAGTCATACAGGCTTAACAGATCATTTTTAGGTTAATTGTCAAAGTGACAAATTTATTATTTCAGTCAATTCCTTGGTTTCAAAAAGGCACATGCATTCCTCTTCCTTTTTTTCAAGCACTTCCAGTGATCGGTTCAAGCTGAAATTTTAATAGAATGCAGTGTTCTCGACAATGAATCTATCTACCAAATTTCAGCTCGATCCGATCACAAGAAGTGGGTTAATTTACC
>JAODFZ020012812.1:0-10285 GCA_027574845.2 Deinopsis erosa
TGGTCTCCACTAATTCATCACAGCATGGAAAAGCTGGAATGAAAGAATATCCATTAGTCATGGATACAAAATTAAAAATAATAGAAATTTTACAAGTAATTATTTAAATTGAATTAAGATTAAAATGAATTTTAATATGAAAAAATATTTTAGTTTATATTAGATGTGCGGTTAGATTATCGTATAAGTTGCCTCTTAAGCATTTTCAAACAAGAATTTGATGAATCTGAGAAGAGTTCAGCTGATTTATCTATTGGAAATAAAAATATTGATTTGGAGTGGATTGGAAGTCAAGCAGAGGGAATATTTGGCAGTAGTGAGGAATGTGCCGTGCTTGATTTAGATGGACATGGTGGCAGAACATTTTTGCGTGTATTGTTGCATCTGACAATGCATGATTATCCGCCATTAGTTTCAGGAGCATTACATTTACTATTCAGACATTTCAGCCAGCGACAAGAAGTATTACAAGCATTCCGTCAAGTGCAGCTTCTTGTCTCTGACAGCGACGTTGAGTCATATAAGCAAATAAAAGCTGATTTGGATGTTCTCCGACAGTGCGTTGAAAAAAGCGAATTGTGGGTGTTAAAATCGAAATGCGTCGAAGAACATCCATCGACGCCTCCAAGGAAGGGCAAGGAGGATGAGGACGAGGCAACAACGTCAAGAAAATCACCGCCTATATTAAGTTCGATTGATAAAAAAGGTTCCGCTCTTAATTTCGATGTCGGGCCGCCGTTACATCCGGAACAAGCTGATGAATATAAAAAAATTCAACTAATCTTGATTCGTATGAATACATTATGCACTCAGGGATCGCAATCAAGCGTATTAAAGCCTAGAAAACATGAACAGCGTTTATTGAGAAATGTTGGTGTGCATACCGTCGTTCTCGATTTATTACAAATTCCTTACGATGAGAAGGAAGATACTCGTATGAATGAATTAATGCGTTTAGCACACGTATTCTTGAAGAATTTCTGCTTGGGAAATCAACAAAATCAAATTTTGCTCTATAAACATTTAGATTTATTCTTAAATCCAGGCGTGAGTATTGAATAATTATATTATTGTTTCAATGGCAAATGTCATCAATTATTTAGATCCGAGAAGCTCAAACAGTGTGTGCCATATTCCAAGATAATTCAACGCTTTGTAATGAAGTTAATGAGAAAGTTATTCAACATTTCGTGCATTGTATTGAAAGTCATGGCAGACATGTGCAATATTTAAAGTTTCTGCAAACAATAGTCAAAGCGGAGAATCAATTTATTAGAAAATGTCAAGATATGGTGATGCAAGAGGTTAATTTTAGTTTTTTTTATATATATATATAAACAAATTGATTGCATTTAATATATTTTCAGTTAATTAATTCCGGTGAAGATGTTTTAGTTTTTTATAATGACAAAGCATCTTTTAATCATTTTATTGGTATGATGCGGTCTGAAAGGCACAGTATGGATGACGCAAGTTCATTACGTTATCACGTTGAATTAGTAAAGCTCTTAGCTTGCTGTACAATGGGTAAAAATGTCTATACAGAAATAAAATGCCATAGTCTATTGCCACTTGATGATATTGTGGCAATGGTTGCTCATCCCGATTGCATTCCGGAAGTAAAAGAAGCGTACGTTGGATTTTTAAATCATTGTTATATTGACACCGAAGTTGAGATGAAAGAAATTTACACTTCAAATCATATGTGGAGTTTGTTTGAGAAATCGTTTCTTGTTGATATGGCTGATATTGCGACTGCACCGAGCGATAGAAAACATCCCGATGAAGCTTTGGAAAATTATGTGACAAATGGTGTTATGAATATAATATGGACGTTCTTTAGTAGTCCATTTTCCGATCAAAGTACCATGGTTAAGGTAACACTGATAAAAACATCAATACATCAATTAAAATACACATTTATTGCATGCACCTTTTTAAGTAATTATTTTGTTCGGGTGCTTTTACCTTTTTTTTTAATTTGATTTTATTAGCTTGGTCTAGCTTTACCGCATTATTTTTTATAAAGTCTTATTGTAATTATTGTTAATGTACTATTTGTTGGGTGATGGTTTTGCTAGAAACATCTGCATGAAGCAAGGGTTTTTTGGAGCGATTCTACTTTGGATGACTTCGATTCGTTTACAGTAAATGTGCCCCTTAAATATGCTCCGTTTCCTTGTAATGTAAGTACATTTTGCCTATATCGCTCTTATACTATAAGCTAATATTAATTCATCCTTCTCGCTAACAAAATTTGATAAATGGTTTTTCTTTAATTTGAATATCTTCCTATGACTATCGCTAATCCATTTTTTATATAACAAATACACCTAATGTAAAAATTAACAAGCAAAAATGATTTTTTATAGTGATTTATATTGACTGCAATTATTTTGCAGACACGTCAACCCATTTTTGTACAATTATTACAATCGGCATTTAGAGTATCTCAATGTCTATGGCTAACAGCTGCTCAACGCTTTAATGTTGAAAATTGTATTCGCACATTATCAGAAGTTGGTTAGTTATTTTATTTTAAACAAATTTTTATTTAAAATAACTATTGAATATAGTAGGCACGTTGCATGTTGCTTGTACTTTTCTATATTCGATAGTTAATTACTTAAAAATCCATTTATATTTAATAATAAATATTATTGTAGCCAAAAATCGTGGTATTGCAATACCATTAGATTTAGAAAGTCAGGTATCGACTATGTTCAATAAACAAGCCATATTGACGAGACAAACAAGCAAAAGGCATCAATCCGTATCTAAATCGCCGAAAATTGAACGAGTTCAATCACAGGTTAATTATTTTATATAAAAAAAGTTTTCATAATTTTATTTATAAAAAATTGCAGTTTATGCGATTAGATAGAAGCATTATTGAAGGATTGCAAGACATTGTCTCATTATTAGAAGATCAATTAAAGCCATTAGTACAATCTGAATTATCTTTATTGGTTGATGTTTTATATAGACCCGAATTGCTATTTCCGCCTGGTACTGAATCAAGAAAAAAATGCGAAAGTGGTGGATTTATACGAAGGTAAACAATTATAATAATATTTCTATATTAATAGCTAATAATTAATCTCTTTAGATTAATAAAACATACCGAAAAACTTCTAGAAGAAAAGGAAGAAAAATTATGCGTGAAAGTATTAAAAACATTAAGAGAAATGATGGCAATTGACCCGGAATATGGAGAAAAGGTTGGTGATGATAATTAGTTGTTAAATTCTTGTAAAATTAATTAACTAAAATTTTATTTTACTTACTAACATTGACAGAACGGGGAAAAGCTGGAAAAAATTGATGTGGTATGAATATGTTTATTCAAAATGCACGCTTTGCTTTTAACCACTAATTGCTAATTTAATAATTTAGAAAATCGAAAAAAAATGAAATTATTTTTAATTTTTTATAGGGTGACGTTCTACGAAACAGTTTATTAACTCGATATTTTGGCAAAACATTTGTTCCTAAAAATGAGAGCGATATTAATTCAATTCATGTTTCTGCTTGTATAAATGTACCCGGATGTAAGCTAAAAATAATTATTAATAATAAGGTAAATAAATGAATTATTTCTAGCAAAAATATTAAGTCGAGCTGGACGCACTCTACATGAGGTGCAAACTCATTTAGATAAAGAAGGTGCATCGGATTTGGTTGTTGAATTAGTTATCAAATCGGTACATTCGCCATCAATTTTCAGTGAAGCCGTTGAATTAGGAATCGCTTTGTTAGTGGGAGGAAATCCCATTATACAAAAAAGCATGTTTAATAAATTATTATTTGGTGATTTTAGTCAATCATTTTTTAAGGTATAGATAAAAATATTGAATTGATTTATTTTAATGGAATATTTGTTAGGTGTTTTATGATAAAATGAGAGACTCGCAGCAGGAAATAAAATCAACTGTGACAGTAAATACATCTGATATAGCAGCGAAAGCACATGAAGATAAACAGGAGGGAAAGGAAATGGAAAAGGCGTCGCGTAAGCATGGAACGAAAAACAATGGAATTATAATAAGTGATGAGTTAAGAGAGGAATTAACTCGTGCGGCTGAATCAACAAGTCAAGCGTATGCAAATATAAGGAGTATGGGAGCAGCGGGTGATGAAAATGCGTTGATTGTGGGAGCTGTGCCTGCGTTCGAAGATATGCTCGCTGAAAAATTGGAGAAACATCGCGATAAAGACGAACAATCAACATTATCCACTAAAGTGTTAATCATGCAACCGATTTTAAGATTTTTGCAATTATTATGTGAAAATCACAATCCGGCTCTACAAAATTTATTGCGCAATCAAAATAATAAAACTAATTACAATTTAGTATCGGAAACATTAATGTTTCTTGATTGTATTTGCGGATCAACAACAGGAGGCTTAGGATTATTAGGTTTATATATCAATGAGAATAATGTTTCGCTCATTAATCAAACGCTAGAAACTTTGACTGAGTATTGTCAAGGTCCTTGTCACGATAATCAAAATTGCATTGCAACCCATGAATCAAACGGTCTTGATATAATAACAGCACTCATTTTAAATGATATTAATCCGTTGGGTAAATCGCGTATGGATTTAGTATTAGAATTAAAAAATAACGCATCAAAATTATTGCTTGCAATTATGGAAAGTCGCGCTGATAGCGACAACGCGGAACGCATTTTATATAATATGAATCCGAAACAATTAGTGGATGTCGCGTGTCGCGCATACCATCAGGAAGCTATTGATGATGAGGATGAGGATGATGGAAATTCGGATGATGCTGTATCGCCAAGAGAAGTTGGCCATAATATTTACATTCTCTGCCATCAGTTAGCGCAACATAATAAAGAATTAGCAGCCTTATTGAAACCGAATGAGAGTAATGATCCGAAAATGCAGCAGGCGTTAGTTCATTACACGACGCATACTGCGCAAATTGAAATAGTGAGACACGATCGTTCATTAGAGCAAATTGTTTTTCCCATTCCAGAAATTTGCGAATTTATTACATCCGATACGAAATACAAAATTCTAACGACTGCCGAACGCGATGATCAAGGCTCGAAAGTCGCCGACTTCTTTGATAGAACTGATGCCGTTTTTAATGAAATGAAATATCAGAAAAAGTTAAGAGGTACTTAATCTTTTTTATAACAACCCTTTGTTAGAATATCATTTTATTTGATTATCTAATGAAATTATTTTTTAGCACAACCGCTTTTATATTGGGTCAGCAATTACATGTCTTTATGGAGCAATATATTATTTAATTGTGCTGTTTTAATTAATTTAATCGTCGCTGTATTTTACCCATTTAACGATACTGTACCAAGTAAGCGATTAAACAAAATATGGAATTATATTCATAACAAATTCTTTTCTCAGATCTCAGCTCAAGTGTGTCAGCATTAATTTGGGCCGCAATGACTTCATCTGCTGCGATTGTTTTAACATTACCGCGCGAAACTGGAATACGAACTTTAGTTGCATCAACAATATTAAGATTAATATTCTCATTAGGACCTGAACCGACCCTAGCATTAGTAGGCACTTTAACTGTCTTATTAAAATGCATACATTTAGTAAGCATTATGGGAAATCATGGCACATTAATGAAAACCTATCAACAAATTCTAACTGATGCTGAACTATTATATCATCTCGGTTATTTAATATTTTGCATGCTAGGAATTTTAATGCATCCATTCTTTTTCTCCGTTTTGGTAATATTTAAAATATATTTAAAACGAACAGAAAATATAATATTTTGTTTCAGCTATTTGATGTTGTTTATAGAGAGGAAACTCTTTTAAATGTTATACGATCGGTGACTAGAAATGGCCGATCGATTATATTGACCGCTGTTTTAGCTCTTATATTAGTCTACATGTTCTCTATTATAGGCTACATGTTCTTTAAGGACGATTTTCTGGTTAATGTGGACGATGACAAAGATTCTCGTAAATATCATAAATATAATCAAATTTTATATAATAATGAATTATAAAATTTATTTTATTAGAACATGGACCAGTTGATGAATTTAGTTGTGAATCAGTACTCGATAAATACAGTCAAAAACAAAGCAATCATGAACAATTACATTGTCATCGCGAAGTTAAAGAACGCGCTTGCGATTCATTAATTATGTGCATTGTAACAACATTGAATCAGGGTTTGCGAAATGGAGGCGGTATTGGTGATATATTAAGAGCACCAAGCAGCGAGGTAAATTATTTTAATTAAAATATAATGGAAAATTAATTTCTTTATTTACTTTGTAGGAAGGATTATATTTCGCGAGAGTTATTTACGATCTCTTATTCTACTTTGTTGTTATAATTATAGTACTTAATTTAATTTTTGGTGTTATTATTGATACATTTGCTGATCTAAGATCGGAAAAGCAACAAAAGGAATTAATTCTAAAGAACACTTGCTTTATATGCGGTTCGTAAAATCAATTACTTAACAAATTCATTTAAATAACTTTATTTAATTGTTTTAGGTTTAAATCGATCCGCATTTGACAATAAAACAGTCAGTTTCGAACAACACATTAAATGCGAACACAATATGTTCCACTATCTATCATTCATCGTGTTGGTTAAAGTGAAAGATCCAACCGAATTTACAGGACCAGAAAGTTATGTGTATGCTATGATAAAAGCGTCAAATTTGGATTGGTTTCCGCGATTGAGAGCAATGTCTTTAGCATCGGTTGAGCATGACGGTGAACAAATAGAATTTCGTAGTCTACAAGCACAATTAGAAACTACACAACAATTGGTACAGATTCTTTCCGCACAATTGATGGAGTTAAAAGACCAAATGGCTGAGCAACGTAAACAGAAGCAAAGAATTGGATTGCTTAATTCAGCCTCATCGTACTTACATCCTAATAATACGTCATAATTAGTTAACTAGTCGAGTTATTATATAACGACTTTAATATAGGAAGTGTCGGATAATTAATAGGAATCTTCAATTTCTAATCAATCCGACGGAATTCATAGGACAATCTTCTTATAATGATAATGATAAATGTATTCAAAATACTCAATTTCTCTAACTTCCTGCTCATTTTTACAAGCAATAATTTCATTTTATCTTTTGTTAAATTTATTGTGGTTGTAGGGTAATAAAAATATTGGTTCTATTACTGCTATAATATAAATATAATTATGAATTTTATTATAAAATGTTGTTAGCCATATATAAATTTAATTTGATATTAAATGTAATTGAAAATATAGATAAATAGAAGACTTATCTTATGTTGAATTTATGCGAAAAATGATTGTTATGTGCAATTCATATATATAAATAGATTTTAAAAATAATCAAAACAATAAATGTATAAATTATTATAGATTTGTAAAATCTTTATTGTTCTATAGTTTTAGGATGATTTATATAGATATTTATGTGCCACTATACTGTTAAATAAAACTATAATTATATAAAATCGCGTTCGTTTATTACATAAATAAATTTGTATTGTGATAATAATAACTTTGGCCGCAATGGGTTTAATCAACTACTTATTGATATTAATTATTCATGAGTTAGATAATGTGAACATGTGGTTGCTTATATTTTAGGAGTTAATGAAGTAATATATTAATAAAAGCGTAATTTCTAAGTTCTAAACTAGATGTCGTAATGTTGTCATAGCTTTTTTATAAATTTAATTGATTTACATAAAATTTGAATCATAATTAAAAGATAGATGTCATGATTATATATATTCCACCCTTCATAAACCGTTAGAATGAAAAGGGTTTGTAACAGATGTGTTTTGATACATAAATGAAGTTTTGTTGTTTGATGTAAGATGGGGCTGGCGCTATTTTCTATTTATAACGAACACATGACAGTAGATATTATAATTTGTTATGACAGTTGGCTTTTGTAAGTTGGCATTAATAGTTGTCTATTTTTCAAATTTGGTTGTTTAAATTAATTAACGTCTTGATCGTTTTTTTGAAGTGCATTTGTGTATGTTTATTTGTTTGTAATATGCCGGATCGTTTTAAAGTAACTAAATCAGACGTTCAAACAAACTTTTATAATAATTATGAAGGAAACAATGATCAGGCAATGAACGATGATCGTGCTAAGGAAAAACTACTGCCAAAGCCCCAGGACGTTACCATACAAACATCATCAAGGGGTACGTTCATTTATTATTCAAGCAATACGTCGAAACGATGCATTTCTCAGCAATGCTTTATCCAATTAAATGTGACTTTAATCCGAGCCGATTGCAAAGGTTGCGATTTTCTGACTTTTTTTTTTGTTGAAACAAACAAATGCTACATTTAAGGGGTTTATCAGACTATCATTTATATCCATCATTACACTCAACGTTATTTCTTTTCCCAATTAACTTCAATTACTTTGTTTGTAAATACAAACATTCTAAACACTAGGAATAAACGAGGAAAATATTCATTGCTGGTTAACTCTAATTTTAGCAGCATCAATATTATATCAAGAAATGTGCAAACACAACAACAAATCCATGCATTTCTGATTCGAAATAGATTTATTTATTATTTGGCAAATAGAATTGTATGTATTTTTATGTCAAAATAACGAAAGACTTGTAGAAAATGTGAATTCAGTTTGTTTATGCTGCATTTCATCTGATATAACTTCCAAAACATATTTTATTACACACACCTTGTAATAATTGTTGTTCCATAATGATTATGCTTAAATGATCATATCATATGCAAATAAAGAACAATGCTCGCTTATCATCACACATGCGAAATGATAGCAAGAACAAATTTTTTATAAAAATATTGCTGAATGCATTCATTTATCCTTCTGAATGCGTGTTTTGTTATAATGCAACGCGAATCATTTCAGAATTTTAGTAAGTTAGGTTAGATCGTGTTTGGTTATATTTTGCACCACTTGCCATATGCCATTTTACCATCCCATTTTAACTTGAATTGTATTCATTATTAATGGTATATATGTTAAGGTGTTATCATTATTTCAAACGCAATTAAAAGTTAAATAATATTAAGCAATTGCGTTTATCATGCAATAATTTAAATATGTATATTATTTTTAATTTTTACTTGGATTATTATTATGAATATATTTTTTACAACAATGTTTTGTGATATTTCGTAGTTATTAATTCATTTTATAAATTTGTTGAATTTATAAATATTTTTATTGTTTGTGAATGTTTATATATACATAAAAGGTTTTAAATTAATTAATTAAAAGACAATAAAATTTATACAATACGATAATTATCGCACAATTTGATTTCTGTTCTGTTTGATAATTGCCTTTGATCATTGACTTTTAAATAATACAAAATGATAATTTGCGAAAATACCATTTTCGAAGCAAGCAAAGGCAAAGCAAAAAAATAAATCACGATCAAAGAGCGTTCTCAAATTACATAAATTAGACAAGACACCTTTTTTGTTTATTAGTTAAAAATATTTTATTTTATTTGTTGTTTGTGAATATGCCGTTTGATGATGATATTTTATTGAAATAAAGCAATTTTTTCTTCTTTCAAGTGTAGTTCAATGACTCAACTGACCTAAAATACTCAAATAACACCATTAACTCGTAAAAACCCTCCCTTATATAAATATTTTTTCTGTGTTTCTATTAAAACACTTTTTCTTCTAATGTTATTTATTAATGACATCAATAAAATAATTATTATGGTGGATATTGCATGTTCATGGTTGCCATAATCAAGTGAATATAAAATTAATAGCTATTATGTTAGTGTGCCGATTATGACAATAACATGTTTCACAAATAAACTCAATTGGATTGCAATATATATCGCCATATAAGTCTATCGTCTATTGGTTTCTTATTTTCTAACTATTTCCACTAATATGATGAATTGTCGTTGATTTTTTTTTGTGAAATTCATTTATATTTAATAAAGAAGTAGTCTTTTGTGAAATTTCACCCAAATTATTATTCTTATTCATAACATGTGTTTCGTCTCGCGATATTGTCAAAAGAATGATATAAATAATAAATAATAAATGTTTAATTGTCTAAATAGCTGTCTTTGATTTTTTAAATAAAGATGCAAAACTTTCGTTGTATTCAATGGAAAAACTAATTGAGATATTGAAATGCGGTTTTCACTTATTAAATTCTGGGTGAGGAGTAGTAGTTTTGAATGATTTATTGTTTATATTTTTATTAATAAAAAAATTAAAATTAAAATTAAGGAACAAAAATTAGGTTAACTTCTAAGTTAATA
>JAODFZ020012822.1:0-12169 GCA_027574845.2 Deinopsis erosa
GGTATATTGAAAAAAATATATTTTCGGACTAATTGTAAAACTAAAACTCAAGTATAAAAAACATCGTATACTTAACGTATTAACGAAAAACTTCTACGATTTTTGACTAATTCCTGTATAGAATTATACAATATTTTATTGAAATATTTATGCAAAGTTTTAATCTAATTTATCAATAAATTTACTAAAATCATTAATTTATTTAACAATTTTACATGAAAAGTTGAACATAAATATATTTTGCAAAAACGAAAATAATTTATGTAAAGTTGCATAAAAACTAACGTAATTTTACATAATATAGAATTTTTTTTTTAGTATAGTTAATGTACATTTTGATTGTATTATATAGTTGATGAATGTGTGACATAATAGTTTCGTGTTGTAATTTGTTGCAGGAACCGATCGGTATCAGAAGTTATGACAAATTACGTAATACGTTGCTTGTATAGTTGATACAAGTGACATGGACAACATCTTCCAGACGATATGTGTATGTCGTAGAGATATGGTTGGAGAGTATCAGTGACCACATTTGTCAGAACAGCAGGGTGCTGCTACTGACTTGTTGTATATACATGAGAACAGCACGTGTATGTGTGTGTGAGTATCAACCTTGCAGGTCATTATACTGCAAAATATATGAAATAAATAAATTCAATTCAATTTTTTATTTATTATACTAATCGACTCAGTGGCGTATTAATATGTAAAACTGCTAGGGGGCTTTAAGGAAGCTTCGACATGAAGAAGCAAGTGTAAATTAATAAATTATCATTGTGTAAAAAAGTATGCGACAAAACAGTTTTATATTACAGTCTTACTTTGCAAAAATCGAATTCTGAAGGACTAGTGGAAAAAGTTTGAGTTATAAATTAAAGATATAGAAAATTTTGAGGTATAGAAGTCCACACAAGTTTCTTTAAAAATAAATAGAAGTTTAACTGTAATTTATAGTCATTTCGGAAACATCCATTTATAATTTTAACAAAACATTAATTAGAAAAAATTAGTTACAAATAATAAATAATTTTGCAAAAATACAAAAGTAGAAAAATAAATTTATATAAAATTTGTTATGTTTTTATACATATTATGAAATGAGGGTCCCAAAAATTATGTTTATTTCTCGAACGATTATTGTGCGCCACTGCTAATTATTACTACCAACCAACTGAGTAGAAATAATTAAAAGAACTTATGATAAATATAATTATTTACAAATTTGAAGATAATAAAACGAAAAAAATAAATTTGTTATTTAAAAATATGATTTTTTTTAATGTTACTATAATTTGGGGGGCTCACAATTACATTTTGCCTTTGTCTATTAAAGTAGTGCGCCACTGCTAATCATTACTAACAACTATTTGATATAAATTTAATAGGAAATTAAATGAAAGGTGATTTTCGATGCTTTTAATATGTTAATGATGTGCTTTTCATCAAGAAACAGAACTTTTGTGCTTTTCGAGTGCATGCACACATATAAAGTTCATTTTAATGAATGTAAGTGATAGTGCTGCTGATACATATATACAGAATGAATTTGAGATTGGCAATATCAGAGGCGTGAAATAAGTAATCAAGCTGGTTCATTTATAACAACAACGGCAACAGCAACAAGGAGTTTGTAAGAGAAAAAATTTGCAACTTTCAGCGCAGCATTCTTTTTAGGTGATTGCATAGCAAATCGGAAAGGAATCAGAAAATTGACGATAATTGGAAAACAGGTTGGATGATATTATAAATAAATTTATAAATTTATAAACAAAATGCACTTTTCAATTAATTTAATTAATTTTTAATATACAATCGAACTCTGTTATAATGAACTGTAAGGGACCATGTAAATCTGTTCGTTATAGACGATATAAAACTAAACGAATAAAATCGCAACTCCACGAGTACAGGTATCCCCCGACTTACTAACTAGTTCCGTTCCAAAGTCAAAAACTCAATGTACTCATTCGAGATTAATAAATATCGTTTGTTATTTTGAAATCATTCATAGAATTTGTCCTGTAACTTCTTTGGGACTTATAGAATTTTGATTTTTTTGTTTTCAGCGTTTTGAGAGGTAACCAAAGTACCTTAATATAAAATTTTCCGTTGGAAATATAAAATTTTAGTAATTACAAAAAAATAATAAAAAATTAGAATTTTGTTCGTAAGTCTGGGAGTTCGTAAGTCGGGACGTTGTTAGTCGGGGGCTACCTGTATTAAACAATATCTTAGCAATTAAAAACTAAAAAATCCTAAAAAACAAAACTGTTTCTTAGTAATGCCGCTTAAAATTGTTGTAGCCAACGGTTGCACATAAAATCTATTTGTTTATTATGAAAATAGTTGTTCGTTATAGCCGTGACAACACTACAGCAGTGATTGTTCTTTAATTACTTTAATTTGTTACTTAATGTCTTAATCTCTTATTATGTTACTTAAATGTATAAGAAAATTAATTAATTTAAAGTATTAAAAAAAAAATATATAATTTTGTTCGTAAGTGTGGGAGTTTGTAAGTCGGGAGTTCGTTAGTCGGGGGATACCTGTATTAAACAATATCTTAGCAATTAAAAACTAAAAAATCCTAAAAAATAAAAGTGTTTCTTAGTAATGCCGCTTAAAATTGTTGTAGCCAACGGTGGCACATATAATCCATTTGTTTATTATGAAATTAGTTGTTCGTTATAGCAGTGACAACACTACATCAGTGAACTTTGTTCTTTGTTCTTTAATTTCTTTAATTTGTTACTTAATGTTCGACTTAAATTTATAAGAAAAATAATAAATTTCATGTAATACGCAGTACTTATAAATTCATACATTTTTATAGAAAATATTTCAATTTGTTATTCAATTGGAATGTTATTTGAAACTCTAGAAACAATTCCACAAATATATTGCCATTCTGCATGATACAAATTATTCGCGCGCGCGAAGATAATTTTTCATTTGGGTAGGTTATTGTACCCTATTGTTAGAATATGCATTCTTGGAATATATAATTACATTTTACCACCAATTCTCCACTACACATTGCACATTGTAAAAACAAGAGCACGATGTTTATGTGTGTGTGTGTGTGTTTGTGCGCAAAATATGAAACAACGCGTTTTTAACATATTCGTTAATAGATACACAACCTACCAATTTATCTGTATCACGACTCTTTTTCAAACAATCAAAATGTTTTCTCACAATCCTTTTCGTCAAAAAAAAAAAAAAAAAATTAAGATGGAAAAATGTGCGCAAATAATTCCTATTATTATATTTATTGTTTTCGGCTCCAGTTTTTACGCAAAACGTTCATTTTTCTTGATTATCTTTTCGGTATACATATACATGAACAATACAATACACATATTACACATATGGTCGATTTGAACCCACATATTATATATTATATTTCATATGATGATGATACACATATACTATGCTTCGCGAAAAAATACAATACAAGTAAAAACGAATTAAAAATAATAAATATAGTTGAAACACATCTTGAATAACACATAACAATCAGCAAGTGAAAGAGTTCAAAATACTGATTATTTATTATTAAACCATTATTTCAGATATATAAATATGTGGGGTGGACTTTTATTCTTTTGTTAATATAAACTAATACAGCACACGCAAACATTTAACTTTAGGCTGTTACACTTCCTTGAAATTTATTACACCAAAAAAAAAACACAACGAATTTATTGCATATTAATAAATGCTTTCTTCATCAATCAATCATTGCATCTAATCAATTTTCTTAATTGTCAGGTATTAGGGATCATTAGAACTATGAAGAAGAAGAAGAAAAAAAAACAGCGCGCAACGTTTTTCTAGTTTTTAATTAACTAAAAAGGGGACCATTTATTTCCATTGTCATGTATTTAGATGCATTAACTTAATAATATGTAATTAGATAGTTTGGAAGTAGATTTTTTGTTAGTTATAGTATCCTGTGTGTGTGTGTGTGTGTGATGTCGAGAGGTCAACATCTATAAGATGCAGTTTCCTTTTTCAAATTGCGTGTTTTAGAAGAAAAAAAATTGTTTTGATGGGAACTTGGAGACAATGCTGATCCGTTCCTTCATGTAAATTGCTTTTACTTCAAATTACAATCATCCCTCTTTTTATTATAATCACTATGTTTAGTAGGTTTGGTGGTGCTGCTGCATATGTCCCCACATTTATTTAAAAAATATTGTTTTCATAGTATTTTAAAAATAATTTACTTTCTTTTTCTTACTATAACATAATCATAGTGAGATATGTATATGGAATGTGTTGTATGTGGTTTTGCTTGTGAATAAAATGTCAGGAAATTCAATAAATATAAGTTTTGGTAGCAAGCACACTAGCGGCGTCATGTTCAATACATGTCATTTGCTTTTTGCACGTCAACTTACTTAACGAATCTATTATACCATGCTTTTCGATTTAGTATTATTAGTTAAATGTTAAAGGTTAATAAGTTTTTATAATTACTAAAATAATTACACAATATTTATAACACAATAAGATAAATAGCAATTTTCTAGCAAGAATATTTTTAATATAATTTTTATAAAATCTTATTTAATTGCGATATAAACTAAAAACCACAAATCACTTGAAATTAATAAGTAAATTTTATAAAAAATTTTATAAAAATTCTAACAATCACGGAAATAAAGTTTCTAGGCTATATATAACAAACAACAGGTTCTAATTTATAACAAACTTATGTTAATCTTAACGGATATAACGAATATGGGTTATTGCAAACAAATTTATAATAGCCTTGAAGTTTGTTATAACCGAATTCCATTGTGTCCACAACTCATTTGAAATTAATAGATTTTATAAAAATTTTAATAAAAATTCTAACAATCACGGAAATACAATTTCTAGGCTATAACAAACAACAGATTCTAATTTATAGCATCCTTATGTTAATCTTAACGGATATAACGAATATGGGCTATTGCAAACAAATTTATAATAGCCCTTGAAGTTTGTTATAACCGAATTCCATTGTGTCCACAACTCACTTGATATTAATACATTTTATAAAAATTTTAATGAAAATTCTAACAATCACGGAAATAACGATTCTAGGCTATAACATACAACAGGTTCTAATTTATAACAAACTTATGTTAATCTTAACGGATATAACGAATATGGGCTATTGTAAATCAATTTTTAGTGGCCCTTGAAGTTTGTTATAACCGAATTCCATTGTATTACTTTTAATAAATTGAAATTATTATACGAATAAAAGGTTTTTACAACTACAGTAATACCTCGATATAACAGACTATTTGGGGGGGAGGAGTGTCCGTTATAACCGAAAGTCCGTTATATAAAAATAGTTTTTTATGCCATATTGTTCACATATTCGAGACGCAGACATTCCAGACTCCAACTTTTGTATAATTTCTAATTTTTGATTGATCGTTTGATTGATTCTTTTCCGTTTGTCCATATTTAAAGGGTAGGAATGCGAAAATGTTGTCTCATTATGTCTCAAATTCTAGTGCTAGACTTATGACATGAAAATTGTTTGCATTAACAAGACGTTTTTAATTTTTTTACATTTGATCCCATTTTTTGTCCGTTATATCGAGGTATTACTGTATAAGGAACAATTTATATATCAATAGAACAATAGATCATTTTAGGTTTCTATGTATATAAAATATATGTTAATTTTAACGGATATAAGGAATGATAAATATTACTTTCAATCAATTAAAATGATTTGCGAATATTCATCTTTTTCATGGCTATAACGAACAACTAGAGCTATAAGTTTAGATTTCAATATATAAAAAACGTTTTCTTAATCTTAATGGATAAAACAAATATGGGTTATTGCAAAATAATTTGAATTAGACTTTTTAATTCGTTATAAGCAACCGAGTTCCACTGTGTTACTTTCAATAAATTAATATTGTTATATGAAGATAAAATGAAGATAAAATGATAATTGCAAAATATAAACAAAATTAGAAGAACAGAAAATTTTAAGTAATTTAATTTATTATTTACTCTGATAATTATTTGTCTACAATTTATGCATTATTTTATTGTTTATAAAAATAAAATTTCATTCAATAATATTTTCGTCCCAAATTCAAGTTCCAATCGGCAAAAATTGCAATATTCGAAATGATTGATTTAAAACGAGTTGCAATTCAAGAATTTTCTGTATTACCTTCATGGAATTAGTTAAAATAATTATAAAAAAATCTTATACACAGTTTAAAGACTTTTAAAAGATAATTTATTAATTTTTAGTTTATATTTGCGTTGCTAATTAATGTCTAACACATCTTGTGTAATATATTATTAAATTAGTTTTAAAAAATTTAATAAAACTTAAACAATGACATAATCAAACATTAATCAATTGCCTATCAGCATCATGATGTGAAACGTAACATTTTTGGGTAAGTAAATAATTTTGAATACTTCTTGCATGTCGTCTAGCCAGGAAAAAATCTCGCATCAAAGAATTTACATGCATTTTTATCACGTGTGTGTGTAGTAAAATTTTATAATTTATGATCGAGTATAACAACACACAACCATCAAATCGTCGTTGCTCATTCCTTTTTCTTCTTGCTTGTTGTTGTTGCTTAAACATTAACGTGATTGATTAGACGATGATGGCGTTGATTACGGAATATAAAATTGCATATTAAATCTTTCATGTCATACAATTAACGAAATGTCATACAACAAACAGCAACAACAACAACAACAACAAGCAGGAAAAAAAAAGATTAAAATGAGATTGGTGTGTTTGGTAATAGCTACTTATGTTTTACAGCCATTAAAAAAAAGAGAGAGAGAAGAATGTGGTCATAAATAATGGGACGATGACTTGTCCATTAAATTAGGACTCAATTTATGACCAAACAACCTGCATTAGGGAGGGAAAATTAATATCGACAAAACATAGCACACACAACATTTTTATATAACTTGACACTCATCGCTGCTCAATACTTTTATCCATCCACCTTTCGTTATACGTTGTTTATATATATTTTTTTTAATAAATGCATGTGTATATGACATTGGCAGAGTTGATGATTTAACGCGTAATATTTTTACCAAGAATGCCCATTTGTCATATACGAAAAAGGCATACCCATCGCTGTTCATTTTTTACGATTATTTTTTGTTTTCTATGTGCTTATAAGCACACATTTTTAGCACTCAATTTTATTACTTAAACAACAATTAAAAAAGGTCACAATCTTTATATTAATATCATGACCACCAAGGATGATAAATATTAACAGTGGCGGAACTTTAAATAAAACCGAAACGTAGTCTAATAAACTAATAAATTTAATACATAGTCGAAAAAAAAAACAAAAATCTTACAATAAAAAATATTAATATTTGAATGTTATATATAATAAATATAAATGAATGGAATCAAATATTTAATGCCGGAACCATGACGTTGCAGAAACGGAGGTGTGGATGGGGGATGGGGCTACGTTGTAGAAAATCCATAGAGAGCCCCCAAATTATTAAAAGAAAGCAATATTTTGTACAAAACGATATTTTTTGTGTTACAAGGGCCAAAATTACTAAATTTCACAGGAGAAAAAAATTATATTTAATTAAAATACAGAAATGTGATCATAATATTCAGTGGCGGAACTTTAAAGTTTTAGCCCACCATTAAACCAATTTTTTAGGATGAGCTAACAAATTACCTTATTTTAGAGAATAGCCCCCTAATGTTTAAAACCTCTTCATATTTGAAAGAAAATTTTTTCTTTAAAATGGTTCTACACTTTTACAACACACAAAAATTTAAATGATTTTTACATAATTTTTTCCAATATTTTGGGCAATTTGTTGTATAACTGAAAATTTCTATACATTGTTCCGCCACTGAATATTTGATCACATTTCTTACACTTTTACCACACACAAAAATTTAAATGATTTTTACATAATTTTTTCCAATATTTTGGGCAATTTGTATAACTGAAAATTTCTATTCATTGTTCCGCCACTGAATATTTGATCACATTTCTCTATTTTAATTAAATATAAATTTTTTTCCTGTGAAATTTAATAATTTTGGCTCTTGTAACACAAAAAATATCATTTTGTACAAAATATTGCTTTCTTTTAATAATTTGGGGGCTCTATGGATTTTCTGCAACTTAGCCCCATCCCCCATCCACACCTCCGTTTCTGCAACGTCATGGTTCCGGCACTAAATATTTGAACCTATTTTTTTATTGTAATATAATGAAGATTTTTGGGTTTTTTTTGGATTATGTAATAAATTTATATATTGACCTGATGATTGTGTGGAAGTCTCACCATAACGTAGGCAACTAATAAATTTATTACATAGTCCAAAAAAAACCAAAAATCTTCATTATATTGTCCACTAAATTAAAATTGAATTTTTGGTTTTATTGGACTAAGGATGATATTATGCATTATATTTCGGTGAGCATTCCATTTCATCAGGTTAATACAGGCGCGCACCCAGCAAAATGTCTTTGGGGGGCTCAAACAAAAATTTTGGTAATAATTTTAAAAAATTATTACAAATTAAAGTACATGATAATTTGGATTAAAATTTTATTTTATAAATAAACATTTTTTTCCATTTCTTAATAATTAATAAATTTTGTTTGGGATATTATTGTTATCATTATCGGTCGTTTGGGGGGGGGGGGGGGTCTAAGGCCCCTGGGTCAATAAAAATACAGTTTTTAAAAAATTAACAATTATACATTGTAAAATTATAATGTGTCATAACAATTTATAATTAAAAATTAATAATTAGCGACCGGACTAAAGATTTACGTAAAGAAATTTTATACAAGTCACATGTTGACTGTAAGAAAAACACAATATAAAAAAATATATATTATATTATAATATTTTTTACATTAAGTATGTACTTATATTGGATAGATAAAAAGTGACTTAAGTACTATACATACACAACTGCTATTTATATAATAAGTAAGTGCATTTGTTTCTTAATATGACATTTAGCTAACCTTAATTATTCTGCAAAATTAATTTATTTCAAAACACGATTTGCAATTGCAAATTTCTAATGCACATTATTATTTATGCAACCTAATAAAAGCAAAAATTTAATTCGGAAAATTATTTTATTTGATTAATTAATATTTTAAATTTATAATTATTTAATCAATTTTCTTGTTTATATTGACTAATATAACTTATAGGTAAGTGTTGTTATTGTATAAATATTAATATTGATGAATGGACCACCAACGTATTAATATGAAAATAATTTGATATATAAAATCATAATTTTGTAGGTTTAACCTAAGAGGTAGGCAGGTCAAAGGTGACATTTCATCTTGGTCGTATTTTAAATGTGTGTAGGCTGCAAATTAAAGGTTGTAAAAACCACACCCTCTTGTTAAGCATTTTAATTACTTTGTTTTATTAATTTTATATATCAATTTGTTGTTTATAATAAACAACCGACCGACCGACAACATCCTCAAGCTCAACTACACATAACTCAAACTTTAGTTCATAAACAAAATATGCAATTGCTTTTTACTATATGATTAAATAAAATACACAATGAACGAACTAAAAATTTATGTGAATTTGTTTATACTTAACATAGTAGGTGTTTTATTTATTATTTTAGAAAAAAAGAGACAATTAATTGAATTACAATGATAATAGAATGAAAGATGTCAATGAAAATATAAAAACCATTCATAAAAAACATTTTTTTTGTCACCAACGCCGTCGTTTTGTTCTATAGCCTTGAGTGTTGAATTTGTTGAATGAAGGGGTGATGTGATAGTTATTCATTTGTATGATAATAGTAACAACCTAACACACGTGAAATGCATTCATTTTATATTTCTAATGAAATAAGATGTGTGTAAGTAAAGTAAAGGAGGATGGAGAGAAATACATATATAGATGATGAGTGAGGTAAAAAGAGGAAGTTCCTTTGTGTGCTTTGTGTGTGTTGTTTGTGTCAGAAGCATAGAACTGATTAAAGGGTTAAGATGTAGATGTCACAGGTGTGTATGTATGTGTATGTAAGCTTTTGTGTAGGTGTGATCTTAATACTAGATAATCTCAAATTTCATTTTTATTTTAGCCAAGAGACGAAGAAGTATAATTTTACATACAATTCCTCTCTTGTCCCTCATCATTATTTTCTTGCTTTTTTTATTTTTCATCTTCTTACATATATGTATATGTGTATGTGTATGTGTATGTGTATGTGGATAAACGAGCTGCAATCTTTTTAACGCGCATTCTTCAACACTTTTTTTCACATGCACATTACAGAAGCTGTAACATTTTATGTTAAACATTTCTTAAAAGCGAAAGTAATTACCTTTGTATGTGTGTGTGTGTTGTGTGGGTAAAGATTTTTGGGAGTCCCATGCAGTTAAAATACCTAACTCGGTGTATAATAATACATACCTACATATATAGGTTGGTTTTGCGTGTGCCCTTTAGGCTAGCGCTTGATTACAGAGTGGTCAGGTTAATTGAATATTATTGAATACCGACACCTTAACGCCCTTATTTATAAAACACTTTGATTTCGTCCTCTCTCTCTCTCTCTCATTTTTAAACATCTTATGTAATAAGCAGAGACAATGGATGTGCGTGTGCCGTCTACCGTCTCTCGTGTCCTTTGTCGGATTGTCGGTTTCTTTTTTCTACATAGTGAAGAAGAAGAACCGCCACCGCAAACCAGCAACCAATATTTTCTATCCATCCAAAAAAATTGCGTGCTACTTCTATGTACAACAATTCATTTCGCTGCTATTTATATCGGGCGCGTGTGTGAATTAGAAAAAAAATGCGTTCTTTTCCTTCATTTTCATTCAATCGTGTACAGAATTTAATTAAAAAGTTGTTGAAACATCAAACATTCCCTATGTGTGTGAGTGTGTTTTTTGTATTAATCATTAAAAGTGGTTCTTTTAAGTCTATTGGAAATATTTGCCCGTTAATGTGCAACTTTTCCTCCTCCTCCTCCTCCTCTTCTTAATTTTTTTCTTCCTCTCACATCTATTCATTAGAAAAAATTTTCTTTCTTTCTTGATGAACGCGCGCCCGCCCGCGCGCAATTAATAAATTTCGTGGCGCTAATTACCGGTGCTATTAGAAGGACCCCTTTTATAATTATCTATCTTTACCGCTAGGTACCCCAAGTCGACCAACTAAAGTAATTAAGTGTCATTAATTATACCCTACCATAATATTCCACTGTGCGTTTTGAGCGCTTCTAAGCTGCTCGATCTTTTACAGCTCATTTGCATTCGAGTATTGCGGAATCCATCTTCGGTGCGTTTTTGTTTTAATGTCAGCTCGTCCTGAACGATTATTCAGGATTTAGAGATATATACAATCCACCCTTAATAACTTATCACCCTTTTTGGTTTTACTCTAAGGGAAAATGCTTTGTATAGGTTTTATGAAAGGAAATTATAATGTCATCGCTTGGGTCTTAGTAGACTAAGTTTTAATTTAAAATCCTCCAACGAAAATTCAAATTATTTTATATAGAAAATTGCATTTTTTATTATTTTCTGTTCTGTAATTTCATTTATAAATTTAATGATATTTGAAAGCAAGAAACGAAATGTTATGTATGTGTGTGTGGATGAGGATATGGAAAGACACGACACTATTTTTTTAATTATAATGTCTGCGGGGTGCTTCGACACCTGCAGGGTGTTTGAAACGCAGCCGCTTCACTCCCTGATCTTCACATTTTGTTTCACTATTTATTACACGCTGCCACTTTAAACTTCAATCAATCAGAAAGCATTTTGTTGTTTTTTTATTAACATCCTCGTTAATTGCCAATACACTTTTTATTTCAAAAAACAATTCCTCAATGCCTATTAACAAAAGCACAACAACTAATTTAATCAGAAAGAGAAAAACAAATAAAAATACATTATAAAAGTAATTTATTAACAATATAACATTATTCACATATAGGAAACTAAACGCTACATATTCCATTGAAGTATGGCATGATTTAGATCCATACGATTACCGTGATACAAACTTTCGTATATTTTAAATAAGTCAATATAAAACAGTCGACTTAAATTAAATGCTTTCCATACTTCCACTTATTGTTAGTAATGTTCAT
>JAODFZ020012823.1:0-12074 GCA_027574845.2 Deinopsis erosa
AGCTTACAGCAGGTTACGACTTTTAACAATTATGCATGTGTTACAAACGAAACTTTTAATAGAACTGAGTAATGAAATATATTTGGTCAATGCGACTACACACATTTATCCTTATCACCACACATTCGAAACGCGATGCATATTCCCAAACGCACACCAAAAAAAAAGCGCGCTATCGTACTCGATCGAATAAATAAAGGATCTAATTGACACATTTAACAATTCTCCTGCAATAATAATGCAGTGGCCATAAAAAAATGATTTATAATAATAATTTGCACGCAATTCCCATTTCAACAAATGAATAATTAAAATAAATATGTCAAGTATGTTTGTGTGTTGTGTGTACAACAACCTAGAAAGTAAATTTGGGATTTCTATGTAGACTAGAGAGGATTTTATAGAGACAATTAATTGCATATTTATGAACTATTCATAAAGATAATTTGACAGGATGCGAGTAGGTGACGAACGCGCTAATTCAATTAATTTCTTTTTTTTTTTTTGGCAAACGACTCTCAATGTGTGTGAATCCATTATTATCCCCCCTGAAGCAAGTCGATTTATCGATTGCACTTTAATTCCAATTGTTTGCTTACTACATGGATAAGTAGAATGATAAACTCTATATCAGTCTGTTGTTGTTGTTTATTGTAGTGGAAGCGCGTTTGAAGGTCAATGGCAGAATGGGAAGAGGCATGGTCTAGGTGTGGAGACGCGAGGCAGATGGATCTATCGTGGGGAGTGGACGCAAGGCTTCAAGGGACGTTACGGTGTACGTCAATCAAATACATCGACTGCCAAATATGAGGGGACATGGGCGAACGGACTGCAAGATGGATATGGTTCGGAAACGTATGCGGACGATGGTAGGTGAAGATGATGATGTACATGTAATAATGAGGAGGAGGAGAGGATGCAGGCGGGCGGGCACGCGGATCAATGACGCGGTCAATTCCATATGAAAGCTGCTGGGGGAGGCTAGAACTCTACTGCAGACTCTCACACACACACACACGCACACACTTCCTCTTTTTTTTCTCTAATCCAATCGCATTTAATTATTTATCAACTAAATTATTCTGTTCTGTTGTTTCAAATACTGAAAAATGCTGAAACGGTTCGTGGTGCGCTTATTTTTAAATCTGACCTATATATATATGTGTGTGTGTGTGTGAGGAAAAAAAAGGATGAAAATTCTCTCTTCGGTTCAGTCTATTCTTAGTTCATCACTTGTTATTATTTTTGCGTGTTAGACATTGAGGAATGTTACGCCAGGTCACTTCTTCTATACCAGCGGGGTCCAAAGTGGGTGACGCGACGCTTTTAGGGCTTAATTGAAAATGTGTCATTTTTCCGAATGTCAATTTTTCAATGATACCATAAACCTTTTTCATTTCGACCTGAAATCAAAGGAATTATTTTCAAATCCGTTCTGTTCTGCGCCATTTCTCTTCGATTTCTTTCTTTCCCCTATTAGGAACATATCAAGGTCAATGGCTGCGCGGCATGCGGCACGGTTATGGTGTGCGGAACAGTGCACCGTTCGGAAAGGCCTCCAAATATCGCACCAACAAGGTGCTGCGTGCCTCCATGACATCTCTACGCAGCAATGAGGGAACGAGCGGCGCCGCTGCCGAATTGACCGAAAAGAGGGATAAGCGTGTGGATGATTCGCGAGGTGGCTTCGTGCTGAAGATGAATTCGAATGAGCCGACGGTGAGGCGAAGATCGATAGGCGCTGCGAACATCAAACGCGGATTATTAATGGTACTTGTTGTTACTTACTCCTATCGCAACACTTGATTATTTATGCTAATGATGTGTAGGGCTTGAAGATGAAGAAACAGAAGAGCACCGGCGATTTAGAGAAACGTGGCGTCGGTGGGAGTATAAGATCGACCGCATCCTCCGCTTCATGGGTGAGCACCGATTCAGCTCAATCAGCCATGACGAATGCTTCATTGCCATCTGATTCGAATGCCAGCTTTGTTATTGAGGTAAAATTCTCATTCATTCCATTCCTGAAACTTAAATTTATGTAAAATTTTCGTTTTTTGTTTGTTGGTTGAAGGATGAACAAATGGATCCGGGTGTAACGGAAACGTACATGGGCGAGTGGAAGAACGACAAGCGTACCGGTTACGGTGTTAGTGAACGTTCGGATGGACTAAAGTACGAGGGTGAATGGTACAACAATAAAAAGTACGGTTACGGTGTCACAACATTTAGTAATGGTGAGAAAGAGGAGGGGAAATATAAAAATAATGTTCTAATAACGAATCCGAAAAAGAAACATTTGTTCTTAATGCGTTCGGCGAAATTTCGGGAACGTATCGATGGTGCTGTGAGTGCCGCACAACGAGCATCGAAGATCGCTTTACAAAAGGCGGATATTGCCATATCACGTACGGCAACGGCGCGAGGCAAAGCGGAACAGGCGGACATGTTTGCGGCGCAGGCACGCGACGATTCGGATGTGGCGATTTCGGTGGCCAAACAGTACGCGCCCGATTTTAAGCAGCCCGGTTTAGAACGTCTGCGAGCGAAGGAGCGCTTAATGAAAGAGAAGTACGTGGAATATAATCAAAAAGACTTAATTAATAATCAAATTCCGAATCAAATACCGAATCCTTCCGCCTACGCGAACAATACGCAATACGCGAATCAGAATCAGATAACAACAACGCCTAATAAGAGTAACATTCGTTTTAATAAGGACCCGACACCCGCCCCTACCTCCAATCCCCATCTTCATAATCCGCACAATCCATCCCCCTCGAAATTAATACAACAAAACAATAATATGGAGCCTTCCTCAAAGGATCTGCTAAGTAACGAATTGAATGCTGCCAATGCAATTAAACAACAATTAGCTAAACAATTGCATCAATTGAAAGAGTCGACGCCGACGATGCGCGGTAGAAATTCGCTTACGGCCCAAGACCAGCTGCAGTCGTCCGGCGGGGGTGGTAATTTAAGAAGGAATTCGCGTCGTGTTTCGACCACTGACCGTCCTTACCTGGGCACCACCTCCCAGCAGTCGTCCATCGATCATTTCGATCACTATAAACGTCCGCCGAGCCGCGATTCAAGTGTCGATCGTTATACCAGAGCGACGGGTCGAATGGGCGGCACGATTCCATCCCGTCAGCCTTCCATAGATCGCGCGGCGCGTTTATCAGTGACGCCCGATCGGCAACAACAACAGCAGCAGCGCGCTCCTTCGATGGTGCGTGGCACCACTCCAGCACCAACACCACCACCTACAAGTGCACGCAACGGTTCCATTGTCAGCGGTAACAATAATATAAAATTATCATCACCGGCGCCTAGTCTAGGCGGTGGTGGTAGTGCGGCGAATAATGGTTTCGGCTCACCTTCACCGCCATTCGAAGATATTCTATTAAAGAAGCGCACTCTAGGTCAGGATATCATTCCATCTCCTAATCAACCGAAACGGACGGAAAGCCTGTTTATTCCTAGTGGGAATACTGGGAATACGGCTGCTCCCAAGGTTAGTGGCCCCGATCCAAGAATTCTCGGTTGGTTGTGGTGGTGGGGGCCGTGTCTAAAAACGTTTAGCTGATAAATATAGTCTAGTCTGTGCGCAACATGCCGTGGTATCAGAATGAGGAAGACGATGAGGAGGATCTCATGTGCTCCCCGGCTCTCATGGCTCGAAGAGCCTCCGAGAGCTGGATCGATACACCTCCAGTAGAGGTATTGTAAAATTGCAAAAATTTATAAAAACCCACCATCGCAACCACCACCACCAGCCGCCTTCTTAGCACTAGAAAATTATATGTCATTTAACTTTATTTATTTATTTATTAATATATCTATAGAATATCGTACCGCAATCAACGCTATCGCGCAAAAAATCTCTGCCGGACTTCCAAGAATTGCCAAAAGCCACTGGTCCAATGTCCAGGGAGGAGGTGTCAGCGCTAGGATCAGCGCGTCGTGAAGAGGTCAGACGGCAGGCTGACGAAAATGAGCGTCTACGTGCCAATCCATTATTGTATTTAGTCAGTCCACAAGTCAAGGTAATCCTTCCACTTAACTTAACCTATATAACGAAATATCGCTGTGTTTTTTTTTTAATTGATTTTGGTTCACTTCCAACAACTATATACCAAAATTCTTCTTAGATTTAGGAGTTTATTTGGGCTGCTGCATACGCATCCCAAATAGATCTCATTTTTATTTATTTAAAATAATTGCATTGCACAATGAATTTTCTTTCTTTCCATTTATATATTTTCTTCTTTAATTCTTTGGTTTGTTGTTGTGTGTAAATTATTATTAATTTTGACTTTACCTAGGTCTTAATTTCTTAATAACATCTCTATCATATAATCCGTTTTGTTTTTTCTTTTTAATAACGCCTAACAGAGAACCAATAGGTACGTTAGAAACCTTTAATTAGTTAAGTATGTTTGTAATTGGCTGGATGTAGGTTTTCCTTATTTCTTTATGATTATTATTTCATTTCATTTCACAACCTAGGTTCAGTCCAAACGCTTTTTTAACCAACGCTTTTACTTTAACCCTTATTCCTTTTAATTATTATTGATGTGCTTTTACTTCGAAAATGCTACTTAAGTAGATTAAATGCGCAATTAACACAACAAGATGATTTTTTAATATCAATAAATATAAATAAATTTAATTAAATAATAACTTAACCTATTAAAAACTATGTTCTTAAAACTCTCTCTATATCTCAGTTATCATAAATACAGTGACAGATCATTTTTAGGTTAATTGTCAAAAGTGACAAGTCTGTTATTAGAGTCATTTCCATGGTGACAAAGGGGCACATATTCCTCTTCCTCCTTTTCAAGCACTTTCAGTGATCGGATCGAGCTGAAATTTTAATAGAATGCAATGTCATCGACAATGAATCTATCTGCCAAATTTCAGCTCGATACGATCACGGGAAGTCGGTTAATTTGCCGTCTCAAGTTTTGTCCTCATTCTTACTTACATACATACAAATGCGAAATTAATATAGAGAGAGTAAAAAAAAACTAATTGTAGAAAAATTTGGGTTATAAAAATTTCGCTAGTTTCTGATATATCAAGCTAAAAAAATTATTCTTTTATACAGTATAGACGCGCTAATCTGACATCAAGTTGACCACATTACATGACATAATATGTGTACAGTTTATTACTTATTTGAATGAATTCATTAAATTGACAGATGAATTTATAATTTTTGTTTATTTCATTTAAAATAAAAAATAAAACAAATTATTAACTTGTTTTTGGATGATTGTATGTCGGAGAATCTAGGATTTATTATAATAATTTAAATTACTCAAAAAAATTAATTAATTTTTAGCTTTCAATCAATTTATAAATTTAATTGAAAATATTTTTTTATAGTTTTTTTTTTTAAATAAGTCTTTTATGCTAGTTTTTTACAATTTAATTGCAGATTATGTTGCAGAAATATAATTTTATAACGAACTAATAGCCAACCAAGCACACATAAAAAATATACTTACTTACATTGAAAGCGAGTCTCATTAAATAATACATAGAGAAAAATCAATTTCCTCATCAAATTAAAATCTTTCTTTAAATAAACCACACACATACACACATTGCCTTTACGACAATCCGAGAAATAATTATAATATGTATTGGAATCGTTAACAAAATTACGTCAACCAAATAAATAATAAACTTATATAAAAAATGTATTTTCCATTCCCTCATTATAAAACATCAGAAGAAAGATTCTCATAAATCAAAGAATATTGCACATTTCTTATTAGAAGTAATAATTAATTTATTAATGCAGAGTGTTTTCTTAGGAACAAATGAAGAATTTTTTTAAATATAAAATATTGTTTGTCTAAGTTTCGTGCTTTAAGATAACTGAACAATTCTTTTCGTTTATTATAACTATTAATCGTAGAGTGCAATAAAATTCAATTGTTTTTTCTCTCTCTCCCTCTCTCTTTCCTCTATGTTTGATAAATCATATTTCTTGTCTTGAGAGGATTTGCTCAGCGATTGCTAGATTATGATGTAAGATAGTTTTTTATAGTTCGCATGCAGAAAGATCGTTTTGCGTCGTTTTGAGTACACACTATATAACTAACATGAAAGTTTCGAGTTTTATTTAAGTGCTTTATTCAACCAATTTACTACTACATACTATAATATAGGTTAGAATGGATGTAATGAAAAATTCAATTGTTTTAATGCACTCCCGAGATAATTTGACTTGAAACTAAGCAAATATTTGAGTTTGAAACTTTATGGTCAAGATAATTTAATATAATTAAACACAAACATTTCAATACTTTGTTTTCATTAGGAGAATGTGATTCTACGTGACGCATTTATGCTATATAATTAGAAGACGAATTCATGACAAGCAGCAGGCTGCAGGTAAAGAAAGAAGGTAGCCGGAAATTGTTTTATTTTCGTTTTAATGCGATGATTACCGGTTAAAACCTGCATTTTTGATTGAATGAAAATGTGTGTGACTCTCCTTTCTATATAAATCTACTACGAGCAATAAAGTTTCTAAAGGAATGTTGACTGAACAGATTTTTCAACTGAAAAAAATTGATATGGAAATTCTTCATTCCACAATGCAATGTGAAATATTTTTATGCATCTCTCTATTGAGGACTCGCTATTTATAGATATCTCAGTTGCAATTTCATTGCTGATTTATTATCCAAAGATATTTTTATTCATAGAATTCAATCTAACAAGTTGGCACCTTGGCGGAAATTCATTTTCTTTTTAATGAACAAAATATTAAGTTACTTATTCGTTTGGAAAAAATATTAAATTGTAACTTATCATTAAGAGATTAAGATTTTATATTAAAATATTTTCATATTTTAATGTGAAAATTATTTTATATTAAAAGTTAATTTAAAAATTATAAGCAGGCAGATCATCTGCGCTCTAATCCTCTTAGCTATGACCAGTTGTTAATTGTAACTTTATAATATTTTATAATGTGACAGAAAATTCCCTCTTTAAATATTATGTACTTGAGAACTTTGACTGTTAATTCCTCTTTTAAGTTGCTAACTTAAAATTTATATAATGTGACAGATAAGGTCTCTATTTATCAGAGTTGCCAACTTTAAAAAAATGACAGCAATATTCCCTATATTCAGAATTCCTAACCTAAAATTTATATAACCATACAGCAAATTTCCCAATATTCAGAATTCTTAACCTAAAATTTATATAACCTGACAGCAAATTCCCCTATTTTCAGAGTTGCTAACGTAAAGTTAATAAAATATGACAGCAAATTCCCCTATTTTTAGAGTTGCTAACTTAAAATTTATATAATGTGCCAGATAAAGTCTCTATTTATCAGAGTTGCCAAATTTTAAAATTTGACAGCAAATTTCCCTATATTCAGAATACCTAACCTAAAATTTATATAACCTGACAGCAAATTCCCCTATTTTTAGAGTTGCTAACTTAAAATTTATATAATGTGACAGATAAAGTCTCTATTTATCAGAGTTGCCAACTTTTAAAATTTGACAGCAAATTTACCTATATTCAGTATTCCTAACCTAAAATTTATATAACCCGACAACAAATTCCCCTATTTTCAGAGTTGCTAACGTAAAGTTAATAAAATATGACAGCAAATTCCCCTATTTTTAGAGTTGCTAACTTAAAATTTATATAATGTGACAGATAAAGTCTCTATTTATCAGAGTTGCCAACTTATGAAATTTGACAGCAAATTTCCCTATATTCAAAATACCTAACCTAAAATTTATATAACCTGACTGCAAATTTCCCAATATTCAAAATTTGACATCTGTGACTTAAAATCAAAGGTCTATGCTTAAAATTTATATAACCTGACAGCAAATTCCCCTATTTTTAGAGTTGCTAATTAAAATTTTGATAATCTGTCAACGAATTCATAGTTGCCAACCGAACATTTATGACAGTTAATTTCCCTAGATGCGTTTTTAGAATATTTTTTTCATAGATTTTTTATTATATAAACTAGACGAGTACTGGCGATAATGTGAAGCTTGAAAGCGGGGCCAAAATGTTGCGTATTGTTGAAAGTTTGGGAACTTTTCGGCGAAAAGTTTTGGGCGATAGTTTAAAAATATAAAATATTTATGTGGATAATTAAATAAATTTGATGTTTTTTTTTAGGATAATTGAGGTTAGCTTAGAAATAAATTTCTATTTTATATAGAAATAATTATAAATTCAGTTTTTATCTAAATAAAAATAAAAAAAACTATAAAAAAATAAATGAGTTAAAGAATATGGACCGCACACATTCTCACCAACAACCGAATAAAAAGAAATTCATAAGTCAAGATTAATAACCGCACTGTCACTAAATACATAAATATTTTATTATGACTATGAAACTAAAAAATAAAACGAGGAAGAGAAGGACGCAGCATATACATAACTCTTTTGAGGTCTTCGTCATATGATATTTAATATCCGACAAATTTACAATGTATCTCTCACTACTTAACGCTGGAATTTTTTCTTTATTCTATACACGGTTGATACTTGTATAAGATAAGAATTCTTCTTACTGACATACTAATTGCTTTTATACACAAACACATTGATAAACAGACGAGAAACTTACATTTAGAATAAAGAAGATAAATGTTCAAATTGCTTCTCTCTCATTCTATCGTTTTATTTATAAATAAAATGCATTTTATTATTACACAACTATGCAATGAACTCATAAAATGATTAAATGAATCACTTGTTTATGAATAACGATTCTTGAGCGATATTCTCACAATCGCTATTCACTTGAGTAATTGCGCATTTACTTTCTAGTCGATCGTGGGTTCGATTCCCACCGAGTCCAGACAATTTTATCAGAATTTTAATTAGTTATCGTTCGCTTTATATTAATTGCATTTGTTTAAATTAAAATATAGCAGGACCAAAAAAACATTGTTTTAAAAAAAAAATTTGCAATCATTTGATTGTATAAAAAACGTGTGAGTTATTTTCATTGTTTTTTTTTGTGTTGACTGATATTGAATTAAATTTTTATATGAAAAATGCTTTTTGCAAATTATTAATAGAAATTTCTATATGAAATTAGTTTGTTTTGTAAATTGCAAATTACAATAATTCTGTTATTATAAAAAATCAATTTGATTTGCTTTTAATAGAAACAACTGAATTATATTTTTTGTAATTTTTTGTGAATTCTAAATAGACACTATAATTAAAGAAATATTTAAATATTTATTAAAAATCACATAAAATTTGTTTGAATGTTTATCATACAGTAGAGCCTCATAAAGAAGACAATTTTATTTGAGTTTTAATTAGTTATCGCCCGCTCTATATTAATTGCTTAACATTTGTCAAAATTAAAATATAGCAGATTCGAAGGACCAAAAAAACTTTGTTTTTAAATTATTTTTTGCAATCACTTGATTGTATAAAAAAACGTGTTAGTTNGAAGGACCAAAAAAAACTTTGTTTTTAAATTATTTTTTGCAATCACTTGATTGTATAAAAAAACGTGTTAGTTGTTTTCATTGCTTTTTTGTGTTGACTGATTGAATTAAATTTTTTTTATATGTAAAATGCTATTTGCAAATTATTAATAGAAATTTCTATATGAAATTAGTTTGTTCTGTAAATTGCAAATTACGATAATTTTGTAATCATAAAAATCAATTTGATTTGCATTTAATTGAATGATAATTTTGTAATTTTATGTGAATTCTAAATAGACACTATAATTAAAGAAATTTTTAAATATTTATTAAAAACCACATAAAATTTGTTTGAGTGCTTACCATACAGTAGAGTCTCATAAAGAAGACAATTTTATGAGAATTTTAATTAGTTATCACCCGCTTTATATTAATTGTTTAGCATTTGTCAAAATTTAAAAAAAAGCAGATTCGAAAGACCAAAAAAAAAACACATAAAAGGGTTTATCATACAGTAGAGCCGCAATTATCCAAACTATTCTAATTTTAGAGAAATGCTGAACAAGAATTTTATTTATGTTCGCAATATTTTCAAATATACGTTAAAATCCTTTCCATATAAACGACTATTAATATAAAAATTTATCTCGTAAATGGAAAACAAAATAATTGCATGCCTCTTATCACTTTCAATATTAATATAAACCACACAGCCACACACAAACAAAAACTGATTTCTTTTTTTACATATACATACATACATACATACAAATAAAACGCTCAACAATGCCGATATTTATTCAAATCTCCCAAATGTATACATAAATATAAATAAATTATATGAATCGTAAGTTTTCTTATCAAACATTTTTTTATATTCACTTATTTATGATAAACTGCACTTAAGTAAGAAATAATCGTTTTTATTCATTTAAAATGAATGTGGTACTTTGTTGTGTTATTACAGATATATAGGGTGACCCATAAAATATTCTAAGAAATTTTATTAATTGAATTTTTATACATTTTGTTTTTCTACTCGCATTGTTTGTTAATTTTTTATGTTATTTTATGTTTTTATAAAATATTGTGTAATTTAATAGCCTACGGATATTTATTTTACAAAATGTGTTTCATTTGTTTTTCGTTTTCTCTTGAACATGCTACATTTTCATTTTCTTTACATTTTCTATACTTATTTGTATATTGTACATTATAAAAGTGAAGTGGTCGCTCTGGTTATATTAAATAAACAAATGCAAGTTTTAAATGAAATGTCAAAACAGTTGCAATTTAAAAGTTTGTTAAATTGTTTATATGGTAAATTGAAATACAATTTTTTTTTTGCTACTTACATTTAATCAAATTTTTCTATTAAAAAAAAAAACAATACAAATACGTGAACATCTGTATATTGAAAAACTTCCCTAACTCGAAATTAGATAACTCCAATTTTCAAATTATTATTTCTATATCTCGAATTTTTACACAGGCCCGGCCCTCGATCTAATAAATAAAAATAAATCTTATTAAACAAATTAAGTTTTGTTTTTATTCTATCGAAAAAAAAATATTTTTTTTAATACACATATTTTTTTAAGAGACCAATTTCTCTAAAATTCTTACATAATCGAAAAAATAATATTTTGACTAAGCAACTTTCAGTTGTTTATAATGTCGTCTCATACATAATAATAAGCAGCTGTTTTAAATGAAAATGGGAGAATGGGACTAAGAGAGAGAGCGAGCAATGAGTAAGAGGTCACCACTCATACACACACAGAGAAACAATTGACATTAGTTTACGTCACTAACAACAACAACGACGACGAAAATGGTCACTCAGTTTCATGAACTTTATTAATGCATTCAGAATATCATTTAATAGCGCTGTCTAGCAATTTTATTCAAATGCATTTGTTATATATTATTTATATACGCTTACTCTCTCTCTACTACTAATAGCTTTATTCAATTGTTTTTTGTTCGTTTATTTCCGAATATAGCAGGATTATTTGTCCAATCTATTTCCATGCATTTTATAGTTATGTTGGTTGTTTTATAGGATTATCATGTTCCACTTTTATATTCTTTATGTATTATATTTTTGATAAAATTGTGGATTATTATTCAATTGGTGATTATTTTTTTTTTTTTTTTAATTAAAATTTGAAATAAATTTCGTTTAATTATTTCCAATGCAACGCATTTATAGGATAGTTGCCTAGCAACGAATGAATTATTGGATATTATGTAATGCCAAAGCAGACTTTAGCCTGCCATAGACGGTCACAATAGTGAGGACAATTTTTATTGAGGTTAGGTTATTGTCAAAGATAGACAATTTAAATCCTGCGCTTGTCAACACAATTATGACCGTCTATTTTTATTACTCTCTCTATATTAACTTCGCATTTGTATGTATGTATTTATGTATGTTACTATATCGGTGGGATGCAAATCTTGCCACGGTAAATTAACCCACTTCCTGCGATCGGATCGAGCTGAAATTTGGCAGATAGATTCATTGTCGATGACACTGCATTCTATTAAAATTTCAGCTCGAACCGATCACTGGAAGTGCTTGAAAAGAAGGAAAAGGAATGCATG
>JAODFZ020012831.1:0-26812 GCA_027574845.2 Deinopsis erosa
TGTGTGTGTGTGTGTGTGTGTGTGTGTGTGTGTGTGTGTGTGTGTGTGTGTGTGTGTGTGTGTGTGTGTGTGTGTGTGTGTGTGTGTGTGTGTGTGTGTGTGTGTGTGTGTGTTTGTGTGTGTAGGGTAGGGATGATCATCATTGCATATATGCAATTATCTGTTTATGTGGTTTTTTTTTCGCATCTAAAATAAATAAAGGTTATTGTTTGTTTGATTTGTTTTGAATTGAAGTAGGATTTATTTATAATAATAGTTTGACACATTTGATATTATAAAATTTGCAATTACACGCAATTACTTATTATTATTACACCCTGTATATCGGGATTTTGTAACTGGAGAAACAAACAATCCTCTCATTAACACTCACTCTCTCTCTCTCTCTCTCTTTCTCTCTCTCTCTCTTTCTTTCTCTTTTTTAAATAAAAACCAGGTTAAAAAACTACACAATAATATTATCATACTTAGTCTTCTTTGGACCAGAAGAAATGTATTAGGCACTTGGTAGAATGTTGGGAAGGTTAGGAGGAGATCGAAATGGTGAGGCCAAGGGTAAAGTGGCCGTCGTGAGTTTGTTTTCGGCCAAGGGTAGTTTGGAGCTGCTATAACGGCGGATGCAAGCTATCGTAGGGTGGTGCTTGCGTATGTTGTATTCGTCGCTCCTGTTGAAGCAAATGATGTGCGGCACGATCCATTTCCTCTTGCGTCATATCAAGCGCCTCTTGCATTTCACGTGACGTATAACGAACGAATTCTGGATCGCAATACTTGCCGAGTCCCTGTTCGGCTAAAATACGCCCAACAAGACTTTCGGCCGAACCAACAACTTCGAATGACGTTGGACGTCGATCGGCCGGACTACCTGGCAATGAATGCGTTAATCGTTCAGAGCCAACATGTCCATTTGGTTCGGTACTTGCTGAAACTGTTTTTATATTTCCCTTATACACTTATACTAAATTGTACTTATTTATGTATGTATAAATAAAAGTACGTAAATAAATAAACATTGAACAAACTAACTCTAATCTATAATAAAGCAACCACACCACAACCACCAAACAAAAACAAACACATTGCGTTGTATATGTTGTTGTATAGAAGAGAAGAGAAAAGAAAATAAGAGAAGCGCATGCAAATAATAAATAAATAAATAAATAAATGAATAAATGAATTGCAGAAGAGATTTTTGTTGGGCTAACCTCTGCCATGGAAGGAAGCCCTGTGATTAAGAAGAGAGCAACGCACATGCCGAGCGTTCCCTTCCGTGTCCGAGGAGGGCTGAAGGAGCGTGCCGGGCCAGTCAAACGGCTCGGGCAAGAAGCCTGCAACTGCCATAGCTTGTGCTTGTGCGAGTTTGAGGCCGCTTGCTATGCGAGTAAAGCTGGGTGCGTGTTGCTGAGGCGATGGCGCAGCCGTCATGCAACCGCCCCCAAGGCCCAGTAGGACACGTCGCGGTGGCGGCGTCGGTGGCATCAGCTCAGCGTGGTCGCCCTGCAGACTGCCACAAACATAACACATCACATTATAAACCCCAAACGAAAAACTCGAAAAAAAAAAAAAAGAAAAGAAAATTGGCCAGGCACACACTCACACTTCGAAATGACAGCTTACCGTTGTAGTGAGGATGTAGGAAGCCAGTTTTACTGAAAGCGAAACCAAATGATCAAAGTTACCAACAATTGTTTCTTTCCTTCCTTCCTTTTCACATCTCATCTCACAAATAAATTGCATTCAAACTTACATTCATCGTTCAAAATTAAAAAGGCATTTACTTACTCGATTACTTGGAAGCTACTCTTATCAGCTACTACTGTATCACCATTATACATATTTGTAAGCGATCTTAATGGAATCACCTCTTCATTTTGATTGTGCTGCTGCTGCTGCTGTTGCTGTTGCTGCTGCTGGTGCTGCTGCTGCTGGTGGTGGTGTACAACATTCTTCGTCATTGATGTTATATGATTCATGCCTTCGGTGACAGCACGTTGAAGCGAATTGTATGGAAGATAATCTATACTGGAAGCTGGCGTTATTTTTATTTGTGTTGAATTCACTTTTAATGATTTCGCTCGATTGAAACTATGTGCACGACGCATCGACGACCAAACACTACCAAATAGTGAATGATTCCTCTGTGATTAAAATAAAATGAATGAATGAATGAATGAATGAATACTAATATAATGGGTATAATTAATTACTCTATGCATTGGTTCCGGATTGTCATCAACCATTTCATCTAAATTGCCTGAAATGGCTCGTTTCAATTCCGGTCCAGCTTCATGTAATGTACGTAATCCAGCTTGTAATGTGACTGTATTATGCGCCTCCTTATCACCTTCCTTCATTTCTTGTTCCTTGCGCTTCTTAAATCGTCTAAAGTAGTCCTGAATGAGGAAGGTCGCATAGAATTTACCAACAGTCACCTCATCATCGACACCCGGCGGTGGAACAACTTGATCTAATAGTTTTGGATTCGTTCGCTTCCAAATCTTTTTAATAACCGCACGTAATTCAGCGTTTGCATCATCAATATTGCCTTCAGTTTTGATTCGTAATGAGGTTCGAACAACAGCAAATAAGGTGGCATTAAATAGAACGGTGCCATCACTATTCAATGGCATATTCATTGAAACTAAACGTTTGCAGGCGACACGATGCGGACACAATTTGCCAAAACCAAGTGGTGGAGAGATTTTTCGTAAAAGGGTTACAACATCTAAGTGCTTGATCCTTCCCTTCGCGTCAGGATCGTATTCACTCCACAGCCTTATGAATTCATCTAAATGATGTGGTCCTAAAATTGACCAGTCTCTTGTTAAATAGTCAAAATTGTCCATAATTACTGCTACGAATAAATTGATAATCTGAAATTGAATGAATGAATGAATTAAATAAAATAAATAAATTCTTTCTCATTATCTTGCATATTACCAAAAATGAACATAATACATAAAACGATATAAAATACGGATAGGCAATATCCGAACCGCATGTTTCCTTTGGATTAACGGCCAACACTCTCGAATCACATTGTGCTGAACTTACGCAATCCAACATTATTTCTTGCCAGGCTTCACCAGTTGCCGAACGAAATAAGACGAGAACCGCTTGTGGAAACGATGCGAAATTATTATTTCGTGTTATTGAAGTGCTTGCCAATTTACTTTCAATCTTACCAAACATCTATATATATATATATATCATTAATACATTATGTATTATTATTAAATATTAAATTAGTACCTGCATTCCAATAACGGCATAAATGAAAAAAAGCATAACGATGAGCAGAGCGACGTATGGCAATGCCTGAAACGATTTTATAAACGTCCAAAGAAGTGTTCGAATGCCTTCACCTCTGCTCAATAGTTTTACGAGACGCATAACACGAAACAGTCGAAAAAAGTTTATCGAAATTAATGTTGATGACGAACCAGGCTGAAATGGGCATGAATATTAATTATTTAATTAATTAAACTTAATTTACTTACATTCACTTCCGAGTAGACAATATCAATGAAACTTCCCAAAACAATAACAAAATCGAATACATTCCAAGCATCACCAAAGTAATTCTGAAAGTAAAATAGTAATAATAGTAAATAAAAAATAGAATGTAATGTAATGTTAGGTAATCTCTTACTTTAAATCGAAATGCTGCCAATTTGAAGACAAATTCAAGAGCAAATAAGGCCGTAAAAATCATATTTAGTATATCGAGCGCATCCGAATAGATTTGCGGTTGTTTATAGAATTTCATCGCCAATGTAATCGTATTGATAAGAATCAATATGAATATCGTATATTCGAAGGGACTTGAGGTAACAAACCACCAAACCTTATATTGGATCCGATGCTTCGGAATGTAGCGTCGTACCGGTTTCGCTTTCAGCGCAAATTCAATGCAATTTCGTTGGTTTTTATCCAATTCGCAATTCTTATATTCCTGTTCGCCTTCATTTTGGAATGTAACGATAACGAAACCGACGAATATATTCACCATGAAGAATGCTATTATAATAATATAGACAATGTAATACGTTGCTACGATAGGGCGGAAATTGTGTATTGGTCCTCGATTTTCCTCGTTGGAGTCTATTGATACATAGAGTAGATTGGGCCATCCTTCAAACGTGGATACTGTGAATAATGTTAACATTGCCTTTGCAACATTATCGAAATGGAAACGATTATTATCCCATTTACGATTCTCAATCTGCGGATCATTTACATCACCATCTTCATAAACAACAAACGTACCACTAGAAAATTTATTTATTTATTTATATAAATAAATACCTAAATAGTAAATAAAGAAGAGACTTACTTGCATTCAGCGGCGCTTAACTTGGAACCATCCGAACAATATGAGAATTTTCCCTAATAAAACATACAATTCAATTAGGTTTTTTTTTTATTGCGATTTATATTCTAAAAATGTAATACATACGTACTTATTCAACAATCTGTAATAAACATAAAACAACATAAAAAGCATGCACGACGTGCTGTTAACAACATTCAACATTGAAAATGAGAATGAATCACTTGTAGTCATAACTAGTTGATGATGATAATAACAAACAATAGAAGAATAAGAATATGAAGAAGAAGAAAGTACATACATACATCTAGATATAGAAAAGTGATAAGAGAGTTGCGGTGTTAGAATCAACATTGAATTTGCATTTCTATTACATAATAAAGAAAGCCCTTCATTTACTACTGCGATCGCCTAGGCATAAACATTGCATTATATTGAACCTGCCAAATAAATAATATACATTTCAATTTAATCATTTTTCATTTAAGAAAATCGTTTAAACTGAACACAACAACATCTATATAATAATAATAATAATAATAATAATAAGAATTATAATAATAATAATAGTAATAATAATAATAATAATAATAATAATAATGTGATACGATATAAATAAGCCGAGCTAACAGCCTGATTGAGAGACACAATTAATTAATTTTAAATATTTAAAATATTTAAGAAGAATACTTAATGAACTTCTACGTTGAAACATGCACTTTTCTACCGTACGTTTATTTGTTTGGGTGCAGCAAATATGCATTAGCACTTTGAATTACCTTAAAAAGCTGCACTCCAATAACAGCAAACATGAACTGTAGAAGATTCGTAACCAACATGATATTGCCGATGGTCTTAATGGCTACTATCACGCATTTCACTACATACTAGCCCACACGAGAGAGAGGAAGAATCGCATGAAAAGATCAAACAAATATATCAAAGTAATATATGTACATATTCATTCATATGATTAATTCATTTATAAATTGATTCGTTTGATGGTTGTTGATTGAATCAATCAAGTTGGTGATCGTTGGTGGTGGAGCCAGCCGCGACAGCCGCGACGATCAAATGCACCCAGGGTCTTCTAACTCTTGTCCCTTTAAATCCCTACTCTAGATATGACTACAAGTGTGTAGTAACACGCGCACACACACAAACACACACCATGACTAACAGAAGAGCTAACAGTGAATGGAAGACATGCGTGACAATGCATTCATTTTTAATAAGGCCAAGGAATGCTATAATTAGTTAATCATGAAAAAAAAACGTATGTAATGTTTAATTATTCTCCTCCTATCTCTATTTGGTATTTGATGGGTGATGATGGGAGAAAGAATGAGCAAAGTGGGTTGGGGGGTAGAGAGTGAGAGAGAGAGAGAGAGAGAGAAAGAGAATGAAATAAAGAAAGGTACCCTTAGGTGCATTTGCTTTGATAAACATCAACGGAACTGCTGGTGCCTACCTTGAATAATTGGACTCCGATAACCGCGAACATGAACTGAAGGAGGCAGGTAACCAGCACAATGTTGCCGATGGTCTTAACCGCAACAATCACACACTGGACTACATGCTAGGGACAGAGAGTAAGTAATAAAGCAATTTGCGGTCCTGCCTCCGCCACTCCGCTTCCTAAATATGTATATTTGAAAATTAGAAACCCATTTAAGGGTTCTCTCATTACCTTTAATCCTTTTGCTCGATTTATAGCGCGCAATGGACGCAAAACGCGGAGTACCCTGAGAATTTTCACCACAGACATTGCCCCTCCTTGGCTAATTAAATAAAACAAAAATGACTCAATTAACATTCCATTAAAAGTTAGATTGAAATTGAAAACTTACTTGAAAATTGAAACAAGTGAAACGCAAACAACTACTAAATCCAGTACGTTAAAGGCCGACCGCAAAAAGGCACCGTCATGTAGAAATACTCCATAAGATATCGTCTTGAGTAATAGTTCCGTAGAGAAAATTGTTGTAAAAAAATAGTCAAAGTAACCTAAAATCTAAACGAAACGAAAAGATAAAATTGATTTCATTGGTATGAGATAGAATGAAAGTTGGGAAATAAATTACCTGATTCATATATGATTTGGAATCAATCGGATCTTCCATTGCGAGTAGCGCTGATGAAATCATAATGCAAGCCAAAATGATGTTACCAAAAATGCTGTGATTGCACAACCAATGGCAAAATATGCGAAACCTTTGAGAAACGATTAGATATTCATTAGTAAGAGTTAAAAACAATAAAAATACATAAAAATAGAATGCATTTAGTTTGTCGCCGAGTTGAGTCAGTAGCTGCAAGGTGACGATTAAAGAAACAATAAAAGAAAAGAATAAAATAAAGAATTATTATTATTGTCAAACTACATATATTTGAATTGAATTGAATTGAATTGAATTGAATTGAACTGACTTCTGGCTCTATTTGACAATAATAATTTGAATAATAGTGCATACTAAAATCTACAAGATATGAAGAGTATATGTAATGTGTTTGTGTGTGGGTGTGTGTGTGTGTGTGTGTGTGTGTGTGTGTGGAATATGTAAGGGGTTAAGGGGGTAGGGAAAGCGCACTACAAGTTCCGAGAGGCAAGCGTTAGCACTCCAACTACTAGGGGGCACCGGGTCTACCAGTTCACCTGTTTGTGGGAGAGAAAATGAAGAATGACGACGCTGGTGGTATAGGCAACTTCTTGGAGCTGCTTTTTATTTCAGACATGCGTCTTGGACGCGCACCTACACCTCCATTCTCATCCTCATCCATATCTGAAAGTTTGCACACTACCTTAATACTAAAGTTGAGAAATGACATAGCTGCTTGAAGCCAGAATGGGATTATTACACATCATATGTAAATAAATAAATAAATAAATGAATGAATTGTCAGTTCGGTCCCATCTTCAGCAGCCATGTCCCACTTATAAGATGCCTACCTGTTATCGTGTGAAAATATAAAGAAGGCACTCCCTTTGGGAATTGGCTTGATTTTAGTAACGATGTTGATTTCGGACAAACGTCTAGGTCGAGCTGTTTCTCTAGTTACTTCAACTTCCAATTCCTCTGAAATTATTTCCGATTGTTCCTAACTTAACCTATTTTAAATTCTTTTCACCAAAAAAAAGAAGCTCTGGTACTTGACACAAACAAAAAGCGCAATCGTTTCACATCACAAGACGTACCTTGCTCATTGTCTATCTGTTCCTCGGAACCATTTTCACCATTGTTTAGGCTTAATTTCGTTTGTGATTCTATTTCCTCCTCCTCTTCCTCCTCCTCCTCCTCCTCTTCTTCATCCTCATCATGTTCGGATCTTTCTGACTCATATGGTCCATCTTCAATGTCCTCCTCTTCAACGCTATGCTCTTCAATATCATCCTGAACGGGTGTTGGACTTTTTGATTTATTTTGCTTCTCCGCTTCAGCTTCTTCCTCTTCCTTTTCAATAGCCGTTAAAGATTCAGCATCAGCCAAATTATCTACAGCGATAGCCAAGAAAACGTTTAATAGAATATCTATTTATTAAATATTAAGGAAACTACGTGTACTAGTACTATACGTACTTTACGTATGTATGTGTAATGTAAATGTAATGAAATAGGTAAAGGATACAATTACCACATATAAATAATATAATAAAATATATGCAGGCTAATATGCCAAATGAACCAACTCCTCCATATGCTTGAATGCCATCATACATAACTGCATTCCAATCTTCACCAGTTAATATCTATTATTATTATTATTAAAAGTAATAAGTAATATACATATTCTATTATTGAATTCAATTTTTTGAACTCACTTGAAAGACGGTGAGTAAACTTTGCCAAAAACTATCAAAATTGGACCTCGGTTTATCAACGGTTGGATTAAAATTAAATTTACCACCAAAGACTTGCATGCCCAGCAACGCAAATATAACAATAAACAAAAACAGCAATAACAGTAAGGAGGCAATTGATTGTATCGAATTGAGTAAAGATGCAACCAGGTTTGAGAGTGATCGCCAATATCTAAAATGATTCAACTAAATGTAATGCAATGTAATTAAAATAAATGAGTAATTACTTGGTCACTTTAAATACTCTCAGCAATCGTACACAACGCAATACGGATACTCCAAGTGGTGGCATTATTTGTGAACGAGTTAACACTGTTTCGGTGATGCTTCCAATAACAACAAAACAATCGAAACGATTGAAAAGCGATACGAAATATCCCTAAATATTAATGTTGGTAATGTATGTAAAGTATGAATGAATAATAAATAAATACCTGAAAACCTAAACTGTACATCTTCAACAACATTTCCAGCGTAAAAAGTGCAATAAAAAACATGTTTGTATATTCTGTAAATATAAAATTGGATTTAAAATTTAATTTGAATTTTTAAATTAAATTCAAACCTTGAAAGTCATCTAACCAATAAGGTTGTCCATAATGTTCAGTTGCTAGAACGACGGTATTAAGAAATACAAGAACAATAATGAGCCAGTAAAATGCTTGAGACTTGACCGCTTTACGACATCCACGTCGCATTCGTCGATTGATTCGTTCAAAATCTTTCTTCTTCTTACTAAACCACGACTCCTGTTGTACTTCATTCTCCTCACCTAATTGATCCTGCGAATCCTTCTCATTCGCCACCTTCGTATCTTGAGTTATTTGATCTTCTCCTTCTGGTTCAATATCTTCCGCTTGTGTAATCCAATCGAGATAGCCTCTTAAGTCTTCTTCAATTTGTTGTTTCTCTCTCAATTTATGAAAATCACCACGCGCTTTTGCCTTTTCTCTCTCCTTGGAAAACTCACTAGAATCACATGATCATCACACACGGTGTCACAGACATGAAACAAACATTAAGTAGTTTTCGAATAGATATGAATACACACCCACTGAGTACACCAAGAATGAGATTCATAACAAAAAATGCCCCAAATATAACCATCGATACGAAATAGGACCATTGCCATGTTCTGCCCAACGCATCCTGAATCTAAAATAGAAACTTTAATAAACGATTAAACGATTGCAAAACGAACGCATTACGTTATAAAGCACATCGGTCCAGCCTTCAAGTGTGATGCATTGAAAAACAGTCAACATTGACAATCCAAAGTTGTCGAAATTTGTTATACCAAAATTTGGTCCTTCCCATCCATCCCGACAAACCATCATCTCATCAATTAGCGAACAATTGAATCCAACATCCAAATCACATGGATGTGGATTGTCCATTATTTCATCTAATATGAAATGAGTGAGTGAATAATGAATAATAATTATTATGTTACGTTACGTACTTGTTAAATTGTGATAACAAGTCTTGTGCATTTTTCCTGAGAATAATTCTAACCCAATAATGGCGTAAATAATAATGACAAACAATACTAAGAGAGCAATATGTAATAAAGGCACCATGGCACGAAGAATCGAATTCAATACGACTTGTAGACCTAAAAAATGATTAATTTCATTCATTCATTCATTCATTTATTCATTCTTTCATTCATTCGATACGCACTGGGAACACCTGAAACGAGTCTTAAAGGTCGAAGAACACGAAAAGCTCTCAAAGCTTTCACATCGAAACTGTCCTTAATCAGATGTTGTAACACGGTACTGATCATTCTGAAATGATGATGATGATGATGATGATGATGATGAATGATATAATTATAATTATTATTAATTTATATATATATACCCTATAACTACTATAGTAAAATCTAACAAGTTCCATCCATTCCTCAAATAAGCACCAGGATGCATCATAAACCCATATGCTATAATTTTCATAACGCACTCAACAGTGAAAATGACTAAAAAAACATATTCAATTTTTTCCTAGAATTATTCATTAAATTTATTATAAATTTTCATTAATTGTTTTATTAATTGAGTCAAACCAAAATGGTGTTTGTTGCATTGGAATCGCCACAGGGAAACGGTGTGTAGACAGCTAAGGCAACACAATTTGCAAAAATTGTCAGTAGAATTAAATATTCGAACGGTCTGTATTTAGGTAATTAAGGAAAATAATCGATTCGATTCGATTCGATGCGATAACTAATATAAAATAATAATATAAAGGATACTTCCATTCGACGATATCAATGCAAAGTTTTCTAACAGGATTTTTGAGGTATAAGAAGAAGAGCGCACGTTGTGGCCGGTCAGGAGGTGGTTTGCCTCCACGGCGCACAGGCCGTTTGGCGGCTGTCGGCGTGCGAGCCCCCGCTTGTCCAGGACTAGTCACACCCGCCCCCACAGTGCTCATCGCGGTCGCTGTCGCACTAAGAGGTCCTTGCCATGCGCAGCCTGCGTATGCTGTTGGTTGCACAGAGAACAGCCGGTTGTTAGCCTGCTCTTGAAGTTCATACTGCAATCCTGCAACAAATTCCATTTAATTAATTATTTCTAATGTGAAAAAAATCAATAAACTTTTATCTAACAAACTTAATTATTCTCTATTTACCTGCAATATCCCCTTTCCAATACTTTTCCTAAACGTATATACATACATATGTAAATATCACAGTGCTCATCTAATAAATTGTACTGTTTTCTAATGAAAACTAATTATTTCCCTATTCTATTCTTCCAATTGTATGAGAAAAAAAATGAGTCATGAGTGTGCCCTACTTTTAGTATGCATAAAGTTGGATTTTTTGCCAAATTATTATAAATATCTACACAATTGCACAAACAATCATCATTTGAAATGTGTTTATTCATCCCTTAAGAGAGTAGATGCTTAATGCCTTGTAGGTGAGATGAAATCGAAATCGACAGGATCCTTTGTTGTCAAAAGAAGGGGGTGGAATAACACGGCCGAATAGTCACTTGAATCAGTATCTTCAAAGGAAGGACATATAGTAGTAACCTACATACCACAATATCGATCGGACTAAGGGCGTGGTTACATGCTTCTATTAATTCATCCCTAATTCTATTCTATGTACATATATAAATGCAAATAAATAAATAAATGATTAAGGATAAGCAGGAGGAAGGATGGGGATGAAGGGGGGAATAAAAAAAAAAGAAAAGAAAACAGAATGAATTAGTTGAATAGCTCACCAGGACAATAAAGTGATGGATCCATAATAATATAATAATAAGTTAGTATTTGGTTTATCTGTTAGCCGTTGTGTTGTTAAAAAGAGACCAGATGCGGTGGTGGCACATTCTCTCTCCATAGTTATACATATACACTGACATCATAATACTAAACACTAGCACTAGCACTACTACCAAAATATGGAATAAAAGATGTATAAATATGAACGAAGCGAACACAATGCACGATGATGATCATTCGATCATGTTTTAAGAGCGATGGGACAGCAGCCGGTGGCGGCAGCGTTCGAGGCGGCCGTCAGTATTCTAGTATAAATACTTGTATGCCGATTCAGCCTCCACCCGCATAGTATATTGCAAATGAAAAAAGCGGGCGCCGACGTCACGACGCGATAAAGCGCCATCTAACTGAGTTATCAGTAAATGTGGCACATTCACGGAAAACGCACTGCAGAAACAACCTCCGTTTTTCTACCTACCCACCAACCTACATCTCTATTCTCATCCATCGTAAATCAGCGCAAATGCATATTATCTTGCCGTTAAGCGACGACGAAAAACCTAAATGAAGCTTTTTCAGCGAATTGTTTTTCCCCCCTATATCACACATTTATTTAAACGATTCGCCAGCAAGTGCAAAATGCTAATAATAATTCAATATCATCGACTATACAAAAATAACGCGTTGTTTATAATAAAACACACACACACACACACACACACGATTTTCGACTCGAATTTGTTAGTTCTATTATTAATTAATTAATTAATTAATTAATTCTCTTACCCCATTATTGAAAATTGCTTATTATATCCTTCCTGAAATTGTACTCTATATATGATGTATGTATAATGATATTGCCGATATTATAATAAATGAATTAATGAACGTGATGTCGTGTTATAACGCGTGCTTCTTACGAAAAAAGAAATGAGCTGTCGAAACTCGAAGCAAGCATAGTACCAAATATAAAGTTGGAAGGGTCCAACTATATAGGATAGGTAATGCTCGTGCAGCTACACTCATTCGCTAGTCGCTGCTATTCCCAACATTCCCAAAAATACATATGCTATTTACATAGCGCAAAAGTCTTTTTAGTTGCGCATCACTTATTTATTTATTTATTTTTAGAACTGCAAAACATGTGAAAAAAAACTTAACGTAATAAAAATGCAATAAATGCAAGCACAAATATAATATGATGTCCGAAAAAGTCTAAATGGGCCCACAATTCATGTACATTTAAATAAACACCACGTGTTTCTAAAAAGCCAACATGATCAACAACGGCCGTTATATAAATGATTAAAAGCAATGTGACATATGTGAAAATGTAAAGCAATAAACGAGTAAATAAACTGTCATAAGTATAGTTGTGCTCACATGATTGGCATGGAAATACTTCTAAGCAAGCGTTGTAATAGTTGGTGATGGCTGTGTGGAATTTGTGCTGTACGTAGCCGAAGAGTACTAAAGTTGCGATGGCTGTTGAATATTCAAGTGCTTCATATTCACTTTGCACAACGTACAAATAGCAAATTGTCACCAATGAAAACTCCATGCAATATTTAAACACAAAAAATATATCTAATAAAATAAAATGAATTAATTATCTTATATTGCAACTTAATTACGTGACCTTACGTGAACTCTGTATTAATTTCACTTTAAATAAACGAAAGAAGGAAAATATGAAAATTACATTACAACTTACATTTTTCCAAGAATGTGTACAATTGCACATCGAATGCGGCAAATGCCGAGGCGAGGCTGCGTGGAAATTCAACTTGCCATGGTTTTACAACATAATACCACCATTTCTTGCAATCCTTTTCTTCGTGATTATTGAATCCTGCTGCCACCATATGAGCTGTTGCTGCGTATGCACTTGCATAATAACTGAGTCGAAATGTAAGCGCTTTACGAAATGCTAAAACATATCTAAAGAGATAGAAATTGCATTAGTAATTAGTAAATTTTAAGTAAATTATTTACATACCTTCCCATTACGCCTCGAAGGAGAAAGGTTAAATAACATTCAGCAAGACTATAGCATAGAACTCCCTTAATTAAACTGAAGCAAATAGCCCTAACGCGGTTCAAATTCCAGTTCTGAACGAAGAAAGAACATGAAGAAGAAAGAAATGAGTAAAAGTTTAAAATACATTACATTATTTGGACATTCATTTATTAAAGTCATATAACATTTGAAACTGATCCATGGTCCAAGTTCCAAATTAGCAGGGCAGAAAATGTAGCCGCACATCTCCAGAAGACTTATAAACGTATTTTCGTTTTCATGAGCTGTTTGTGCCACAGAGAAAAACTTCATAAATGCAATGACAAACATTGTTCTTTGCTTATCCCATGATAGCGTTAGAAAATCCAGTTCCCTATTCAGTAAATACTAATTAATATTTGCATATGTAAGATAACTATCTAAGTACTTACAAGTAGTAAACAATGAGGAAACAGATAGTGGCATAAATGTAGGCAATGTTCATTCGACAATCAAATGCTCGTTTTAAGTTATTCAGAAAATTCAGTAGGAGAAATGAGAGAAATGTGAATGTTAAAAGCTTTGCGAAGTTATCGCCATTGCAGATTAATAAATAAACGAGTCCAAAGCAATAAGATACAGTATGATAGGTCGAAACATTTCTTATATAACCTACAGTCAGTCGAATTAAATGATTAATAAATAAATCTTATTCGTTTAGTTTCATTACTTACGTCTTGCAACGCTAAACGCGATGTTGAACAGAATTTGCGGTAATACTAAAGAAATGGCTTGGTCAAAAACATACGGTAGACAAAAATATAAATAGTCTTCTACTGGAGCTTCTTCTGCAACTTCATCCCAAAATGCTTGTCTATTCATTGAATTCATTGTTTTACGATTTTATTCAACTATATTCTAAATAATTTCTTACCCTTTCGCAATTTTCCCTCGCGGAAACATGTTTATAGCCGTTAGCTTCTTTCTGCAATTGAGCGTCTTATGGGAAGAAGACGCACTTGCAAACATTCGAAATGGGTTCGAGATTAACTGCACTTTTACAATACGCTTTTTAAACGCTTTTTCTAAAGCAAAACTCATTCAAACTATAAATTATTAGTAGAATTATATTTTTAATTTCCAAATCTATTGTTTATTTATTGAAAAACTCTTTCCCTTTTTAAAATTATATTACACTGCAGCGCGCCCAAATGCAACACCGCACGCAACCGCACGAGAGACGTTGATAATATAGAATTCTATAAAATTTAAAGCGCTCTGTAAAGCAGATTTTGTTTTTGGCCATTTTTTGACAACATATATATATATATATATATATATATATATATAGGTATATAATATTCACACCACATCTAATTTGAGAATTAAGCGATATGAGTTTCTTAATAATTTAATTGAACATGAAATATTTGTTTATTCGTTATTCCCATCTTTGACACAGACCATCAGCAAAAAATGTCTTCCAAAAGGTATGAGAGAGCGAATGATTATTTATATATTTTAACCTCTTCTTTCTTTTATGATATTTTAGTTGATAAGTAAGAGAGGAGATAAATAATATTTAAAATAAATGCATGCGCTTCCATCTAACAAAACAAGCTAAAAGAAAGAAAGAAAGAAAGAAAGAAAGAAAGAACGAACGAACGAACGAACGAACGAACGAAAAGATGAATTTATTACTATGTTCCAGCGAATTGAAGAAATTATCGGAGGAAAGTCTGACCAGACAACCCGAAGAGGTATTTGATATAATATGTAAGTTAGGCGAAGGTTCGTATGGAAGCGTATACAAAGCATTGCATAAGGAATCAGGACAAGTATTAGCCATCAAACAAGTACCTGTCGATACCGATCTCCAAGAAATAATTAAGGAAATATCAATAATGCAACAATGCGACAGTCCATACGTTGTCAAATATTATGGAAGTTATTTCAAAAACACAGATCTATGGATCGTAATGGAGTATTGTGGTGCTGGTTCAGTATCAGATATAATGCGTTTGCGGAAGAAAACATTGACGGAGGATGAAATAGCGACAATATTGTGTGATACCTTAAAAGGTTTAGAATATTTGCATTTACGAAGGAAAATTCATCGCGATATTAAAGCGGGTAATATCTTATTGAATTCGGAGGGACATGCAAAATTGGCTGATTTTGGTGTGGCTGGTCAATTGACTGATACAATGGCAAAAAGGAATACGGTTATTGGAACGCCATTCTGGATGGCACCGGAAGTGATACAGGAGATTGGTTATGATTGTGTGGCGGATATTTGGAGTTTAGGTATAACGGCATTAGAAATGGCTGAAGGTAAACCGCCTTATGGTGATATTCATCCAATGCGAGCAATATTTATGATTCCAACAAAGCCTCCACCTTCATTTCGTGAACCCGATCAATGGAGTCCTGAATTTATAGACTTTGTGAGTGTATGTTTAGTGAAGAATCCGGAGGAACGTGCAACTGCTTCAGATCTTCTTCAACACGAATTTATAGGTAACGCAAAAGCTCCTAGTATTTTAAATCAAATGATAGCCGAAGCACATGAGCTTAGAGATAATCAATGCTATAGGAATTTAGTTATGACGAATGCAGCAGCAGGTGTTAAGTCGAATATAATTGAGGATTCAGTAAGTGAATTATATATGAATTAATCAATCAATTAATTAATTAATATCGATTCATTCATTCATTCATTCATTCATTTATTCATTTAGGATGAAGATTTAGCATTAGGTAACCAAACAATGGTACAATGTACTGATGAAGGTACTCTAGTCCCAGGAACACTTGTTCCAACTTCACAATGCGGTACACTTGTAGAATTACAATCCGAATTAGGTACAATGGTTATAAATAGTGATGTTGATGAACAAACAATGAAAAGTATTTATTTTATTTTAGTTTAGTTTCATTCATTACATCACCTTACATTACATTTTATTTTAGGACATGACACAGGTTCAGGACAAAAAATTTATCGACCTTATTTTATGGATCATTTTGATAAGAAAGAAGCGGAAGTAAAGCACGGTAATGGCGTTTCTAGTCCAGCGACATTAGATACCACCACCACAACAACAACAACAACAACAACAAACGATCTAAATAATGAAGAACAAAGATATCAAAGTCATTTTCATTTACAAGTTAATCAAGTTCCTCCTGCACAACCCGCAATTCCAAACGAAGCAAAACCAAATTTTCAGCGTCCATTCTCCGATGGTGATTTTGAATTTTTAAAATTTCTCAGCTATGAAGAATTACAGCAACGCATGGCAACACTCGATTCGGAAATGGAACGTGAAATTGATGAATTACGTAGACGTTATCAGACGAAAAGACAACCAATTCTCGATGCCATGGATACAAAGCGAAAGCGACAACAGAATTTTTAATTTCCTTCATTCATTCATTCATTCGTTCATTCATTCGTTCATTCATTCATTCATTTTTAGAATCCTAACATGGTGCTCAAAGGTATGAATTTATGATATGATTATTTTTTTGAGCAAAAGGACTATATTGTGTTCCTACTACATCTATCATGTACTTAATTTCATTTAAAACTATATAAAACTATAACAAAAATATATGATAGATTTAGTGATCATTTTCAATAATATGATGCTGATAAAGACTTTTAATTGGTTGTAATTTGTACAAATGTTAGTTAGTTTATATTATTATTATTATTATTATAATCAGTACTAATTAAAGTACGCTTGTTGTGCCTTTTTATAGGATATAGATAGACTTAGAAAATAAACAAGTGTAATCAATATTTTTCGAAGGTCTGAATAAAAACTAAGAATAATAGGTAATTCATTTCTTGATAATAACTTACCAATAAAACAAACAAACAAACAAACGAACATTCAAAAGGTTTCATAATTAAGAACAGATATGATTTATAATGAGAAATATATGAAATTTATTTACACTAATACAATAATATGAAAAAAAAATTATATTAATAAAGGAGTTTGATGGTTATTGAATGATAAAAAATAACTGATACAACTTAATTGAATTAATATACTTGAAATGACAATTGATTATTATTACTATTTAAAATTTGTATATTAATGCAATTAGGTGTATGGTAAGTAAATAATTATTATATACCAACACCTTCTTTTTTTTGACACATTTATCAAAAATATTATAATATTAGACGGTGACAACGACATAAAGTTTGAAATATATTTTTCCCTTTCTCTCTCTCTCTCTCTCTCTCTCTCTCTCTCTCTTTTCTCTCTCTCTCACACACACACACACTGTCTTTCATTCTCTTTCTTTCAATAAATGGATACAACACACTTAAACTATAAATTTATTAAATTTAAGTGAAAGGCACTGTTATATAGCAAAAATGTTAGTGAAATATATAAAATATTTATTTACATATATTTAAAGGCACCAAGTATGGATGGATTTGTTTTTTCGTCAAAAAAAATATGAGCAGTTATCACTCTCTCAGCAACATGTTTGTTCGTAATGCTTTGAACTAAACAGTGCTAAAATATTTTCAATCAATAAATGTATATAAAACAGATATATAAATGATATATCAGTTAATATACTACAACAACAACAACAACATTCAATCACAATTGATTCAAAGGCTCACTATTTTTTTTCTTTTTTCTTTTGATAATGTTAAATCGCGTCCATATTTACAACAAATTGTCGACAATCGATCAAATATTGTTTTCATTATTATTATTATTATTAGTAGTAGTAGTAGTAGTTTGTTGTAAATTTGAACACGATGTATAAGTATATCAATATAATAAATAATTTTTTAAAAACTTAAAAATTCGTATTCTTGCCGAATCGGTTGAATCGAAAAATGTTTAGAAACTTAACTTATAATATGATATAATAAATTCAAATATACGATATATACAAAATGCGATCAATCTATATTATTGCCATATCGAAAGCATATCATTAATTATTGCCAAAAAGTAAAAATTCATCGCTTTCATCGCATGCGCGCGCGTTTACAACCAAATGAGTACATTATTATCGGGCTTCGTAGTTGGAGGATTTATCAATGACTGTACATCATCCAATATAACACTAGAAAATTCTTCTCCCAGTTGCAATGTAGGCACTAAATCATCAGTTGAATCAATATTATCACTTAAGGATGAAATATCTGGTGTGTCCATTGTATGACTTTCGCTACCCACTTCCATATTATCATCCATATTTGCTAGAAAATCTTCAGGTGTATGTGGCATTGAATAGGTTGTTCCCATACCTGAATAAATGAATGAATGAATGAATGAATTAATTAATGAATGAATGGATAAGTAATAAAAGTTAGACAACTTTACCTAATCCACTATCAGCCGATTCCTGGCGTGAATGATCCGATAAGCTTGGTAAAAATGGATCCATATTCGGCAATTCGCTACTGCTACTTCGTACCATCAATTCATGTTGCTGTCGTCGAATCTCCTGTTGTCGTTGCTTCAATTTTTCCCGTTCCAATTGTAAAAGATGTAAACGTAATTGTTGAGATTTGGCAGGCGATGATAGAGGCGAGAGATTTGAATGCCACGTTTGGGATAACATTGTACCACCAGGTGATCGTTGTTGTAAGTGAGTGGCTAAAAAATGAAAGAATACACATATTAATGATGAATGGAAATTGATGATGGATGAATGAATGCAGGCAAAAAACCAATGAATATTATCTATCACCAATTCGATACTTACGTATTCTTGGATCGAACCAGGATGTGGTGCGCGTTTGATGATTTATAAAATAAACTTCTCCATCGGCAGTTTGTGATTGTTCCCATCCCTCGGGTAATGGACGTATTTCAACATCGGAACTTGCTTTAGCTCCTAAAACATTTGCTTTGCTCAACTTTGGTCAACGAATGCAATTGATATTATTCAAGGTTTTTTGTTTGCTTTTCATCTCATTCATTTTGACGACTGAAAATAAATGTGATTAATTGATTACCTGATAGTGTAGCTGCTGATGGTGATGGTGTTTGCGATGTTGTTACAACTTGATGTGAAGTTAATAATTGTTCGGCGCTTTGGTGCTGTTGGGCGGCTGCTTGGGCGGCTAGCGATTTTCGCGGATCTTCCCATGTCGTTGAGCGAGTTATATGACTGAAAAGAATGGAAATACAATACATACATACATTACAGTTGCTTATTATTTGGCATCAAAAAAATCGATTAAGTTGAAATAGATACGAGGATGGATTGTAATGGATTGATTAGGAAGAAGACACAACATGCGATAACAAGAACATGAAATAAAAGGTAAATTACCTCCACTACCATAATATCATAAAGAAATGAATACGAAACGTTACGATTAAAAAGGGTGTGCTTTACTATAATAATAATAATAATAATAAGCAATAATAAACAATTGCTAGAGTTTTGCATAATATGAATATATAATACACACACACACACACACACACGTGAAAGTTGTATATGTATATACTATATATACTATATAGGTAGGTATATGTATGTACATAGTGCGATTGGAGGTCGTTCTATATAAAACACACATTTGCGTACGCAAATTCGATTTATCTCGACGTCTCGATTGATCATTTAACAATTCGCCTTTCGTAGAATTATCTGATTGCTACTTCCTGTATTTTGTCAAGCAGTTATAACCGGGCAGGATGACTAATTCAAGAAACCCAATTTTTTTGGATTCATTCAAATGAATATTGAGTATTGAGAGTAAGTTTCTTATACAGCACCACACCACACCACTTATTGGAAGGAAATCTATAGGTTTTCTATATTTAATGTGGGTGGGAGCGTTTTGCATTCATTCTATATAGGATATACATATTTGTTTACATAGGAGGAAGTGAAGTTGTAGGGAATTGATCTGTAAATATAAAGAAACTTCCTGAAACGTAAATTGAAAATTCACTAGTAGTTTTTGTTTTGGTCTACTTCCATCACGAAACAAACGCACATAACTAAAACGTGTTTCTGTTTATTCATTAGAATTAGTTATTAATAGAATCCGTCAGAGGCGTAACTAGGACGATAAATAGTTTAGAGATTGACCATACGCTCGTTACGCCTCTGGAAATTGTTTCTTAGTTCTATCGATTAAAATAATCAATCAACACTAGCGAACGAACGAATGAGCGAATGAGCGAATGAACGAATGAAGAAATGAATAAAAATAGATATTGCGCTATAATTTGAATCTCTCTCTCATATTAGGCTAAAATTGATTCGAATGATATTTATATATTGATGTTTTTAATGCCAAGAAAGATTTGTTATTTTTGTATCAGCTCCATTCAACTAAATAAAAAACCAATATTTTGGTATATTATTAGAACAGAGGCGCCTTCATTTCGTTCGTTCGTTCGTTCGTTCGTTCATTCGTTAGTTAGTTAGTTAGTTAGTTAGTTAGTTTCGAAATGATGATTCGGTTTTTATCTAAAGACTCTTTCCTATATCTGTTGAAAATAACAGTTATTTTTGTAACAACATTTAAGCAAATTACAATTTCATATGTACAGTACCAATAAAATAATCATACTGTAAATACTGTCGTTTAGTCCGTTTTACACAATTATTCATAATTATTATAGGAGATACCGTTAGCTTAGGCTTAGAGAATTAATGAATTTGTTTATCCATTGAGATCAAATGAAAAAGTTCAGAATATAGACTTTGTATCTGATAGAAAAGTATAAAACAATAGGAAATCAATGCTATTCAACTCTGTAGATTATGTCGCCCTTGACACGAAGTGAAATAAACGACTTGTAGTTGTCGCTGTCCGCCATTTTATTTTTGTAATTCAAAACTTCTTCTTCGTCGAAATGCAAAGCTAAAATAATATCGACGATGCAGTTTGCGAGACGAAAATACCTAATACAGCTAAAAATAACGCCAATCTATGTTAATATCAAAGGCGCCAGCTTAAAAATCCACGTCAATTTTCCTTCCTTTTTATCAAACAATTGATTTATTACGAACATTACATAATCCACACTATTTTAGTTTAGGATTAACAAAAAGTTTTTAGAAAATTACTAACTTGAAATCATCATGAGAACGTTTTAAATTTCACGCTCCCATTCATGAACTTTTTTCTTTTTCTTTTTTGCAACGTTTGCTATTTTACTGCTGCTGCTGCTGATGCTGTGTTAGTTAGTCAGTGCCGATGTAAATTCCCTAACAAAAATCCAACGTAATCATTTGATAAATATTTACTTATTATTATAAACTACGATAGTATGAAGTAATCGATATTATATTCATGTGTATTACGGAACTTTTTATGAATCAATCAATCAATCAATCAATCAACTTATATTTTAGATAATTTTCTTCTTTTTTTTCTTCTTTCTGGCTTAACTATCTATCTATCTATCTATCTATCCATCTATCTATCCACTTGAAAGGCACTTCTCTTAAAGGCGAAGAAAAAGATGAAGAACAAGAAGAAGAAAAAAGTTCTGGTTGAAGGAAGGAAACGTCGTGGGAACTTTTTATTTCTATGAAAGTCACTTATTCATATGAATATTCGAAAAAGATAAAAACATTAGAATATTATGAAGCTAAATTAATTAGTCGCCACTTTAGAATTTTGTTGGTATGATTTTTGCTTGTTAGAGCGCAAAGTAAAAACAACATATTCATTCACCTAGAATCTACTAGAAGATCTTTGAAAGAGGATCAGCGACCTAATTTATAATTGACAATTGTGTAACGAATTTCGATTATTTGTTTTTTTTTTGTTCGAAATGGTATATGTATTTGTATTGTATGAGTGAGTGTGAGTGAGTGAGTGAGTGGAGTGTGTTTAAAAGAGTTCGATGGCCGAGTTCGGCGCCTAGAATTTTAAATTCTAAAAATACTTGTCTGGCAACTAATTACTTGAATGTGGAAGCGAAGGCCTAACCGCCTAACTTGCCAAAATGTTGTTTAATTTCACGTCAAGGCAAGTTTCAGTTTATGCATTGGGTGCGTTTCGACTTGCGTTGCGTTAACAAATTAAACATTCTCTCTCTAAGCAATAGAGAGAAAGATCTGACTTTATGACCTTAACGCATCAACTTAACTTGACTCATATCATTATAATTTTATTCATTGAACAATCAACATGTGCTGCTTCTTTCCTACACAGCCAGCCAGCCAGACAATAAATTAATTCTAACCAAATATGGTTTTAATGAGGTGTTGGCAATATTGGTTATTAGTAAATATGTAGCAAGAGGTAGAACGTAACAACAAGTAGATAGATAGATAGATAGATAGATAGATCGATAGATGTATGCAAATAAATGAACTTTTATAAATGTTTCTAGTTTCCTGGATAGAAAGTGGCCAAGCTGTGTGGTTGCAGCTGTGGCCGCGGCCATCACCAATAATCACTTTTATATTGTACGTGTGTGTGTGTGTATGTATGTATGTATGTATGTATGCATGCATACGTACGTACGTAGGTACGTACACCTTACTTACAAACGTGGCATTTGTATAGTACGAAATGAAAGACAAAAGAAAAGTAATATTGATATATCGATTAAAGGAAATAATAATAATAATAATATTAATATATGTTGATAAAATGGAAAGATTGAGTGAGTGAGTGAGTGAGTGTGAGTAAAGGAAGAGTGTAAAGGTTTAGTTGAATGGTATTCAGGACAGGTAGGGCTATGGTGATAGCGGGTATAGGTGCGGGCGAGGGTGCGGATACAGGTAATAGAAGTGCCTCAACAGGTAATAGAAGTAACTTGATGAACGAAACGAGTGTGGAAGCGAGTGAGCGCACGAAACGAAAGAACGAAAGAATTAACCACATGAACAACAAGAGAAGAGAAGAGAAGAGAAGAGAAGAGAAGAGAAGGGAAGACAGGTAGTTCGAACAGCGCGCAGGTAAAGCAGTTAACTGGTTTTGCTATGTCTATGAAACTTACTTTAGATAGTAGACTTGCCCTTCAGCTGTACGAGCCTGTTCCCATCCTGGAGGTAACGGCGTGTTATCTTCACTTTTACTAGCAACTTCATATGACCTTTGTTTGATATGATGATGTGTTGGGGTTGTTTGTTGTTGTCCAACAGCATAAGTTTGTTGAAGCGAAGCTGGCGAACTGTGTGCACGATGATGTGATGTTTGTACCGTTGCTAATGGGGTACTTGTACTACCACCCCCATTACCGCTTCCGCCACCGCCACCTGCGCCTCCGCCACTTGATGAACCAAACGCCGAATCTACCGAATTTTCACGCGAATGGTTTATTGACTTTGAACCGGTTGACGGTGGATTGAAAAACGAATCAGGTAACTTCCGCATGCTCCATGGCACTTGTAATGGTCTTTTTGAGTCTGGTTTGAGAACGCATTCGAATAGCGCTTGCAAGTCTGTTTCCGAGTCTTGATCAACTCGCACCACCTGTTTCGCATCGTCCTGATTTAATGCCATTTTGCAGGCACACAATAACTAAAAACACAATAACTACCTACAACTAACTAACTAACTAACTAACTAACTAACCAACTAACCAACCAACCAACCAACCAACACAACAACAACAACAACAACAATAACACCAACGCGCACTATCTATACCCAGCCACTTATCTCACAGCACTACCGCTCACCGAGCGCTCCTACATTCAAACCAGGTAGATTCTATCTAGCTGCGTGCACGTACAAATACGAGTATGATGCGAGTATGTACGAATACAACGAAACCACTTAGACGCATCGAACACATACGATAGATGCACGAGCGCACTCGTTATGTTCGCTATATTCGTTATGTTCGCTATGTTCGCTATGTTCGCTACAATGGCACAATTCAATGCGCCTGAATGCGCCTCCTAATCGGAGTTGGAAACAGCGAGCTGACGGTATAAAAATACACATACATACATTTCAAAACTATAAAGCGCTCTTCATCTCAGACCGCACCTTCAACTCTACCACGTGTGACCGTCCTTGCTTATTGTCTATTCAATTTGAAAGTCTTGTTAATTATTACACTCGCAACTATTTATATGAAACTCGCTCCGATTCGAACTTTGTTCAAATTTAATTTTCTATTTACTCACTTTATCATAATTCACTTATCTCTTATCTAACTAAATTTTATTATGTATGGAGTGCTCGCAATGATTCTTCATTATTCATTCATTTATTTATTTATTTATTTATTTATTTATTTATTTATTTGAACGAATTCTATAAAGACATAAATGTTTGTTTGAACGGTTTTTGAGCATATGAGGTGAATCTACAAACGAGCATCTTGTTGTTATTGCGTATGTGCTGGCCATACGTTAGTTACATTACGTGTTACCTTTACTGACCGCTCACTCGATTCCTACATCTTCTACGTATTGCTTTTTTGATTTCACTCTCTTTAAAAAGAATGTGACTACGTTCACCGAATACTTATTACAACGCCACGAAAGCGCGCACACAATTTCTTATATTAACGATAGACGGCGCCACCTAAAATAATTAAACAAATGTTTCGCTATTTACGCCATACCCACCATACGCATTTATTTCACATAAAAAATTCATATAATACCTCTTTTATAATATTACCTTATCTACCACTCGGTACATAACTAAATAATATGATCAGCACCCAAATATGTAACAGAATCTGTCAGATATGAAATAATTGAATGAATGAATTAATCAATTAATGATTATTTTTCAAGACTTACCATATAGCAAAATACAAATATTCTTGCTAATGGATATCGACGTAAAAATGTTCCCGTTCTTATGCTGATTGTATCGAGAGTGGAATAAGCATGTTTCACTCTTCTCGTCACTCCAACGTCCAATGGGGAAACTTGCATCAGTCGTGGTACTTGCGATTTCGCTGAAACCGACATTTTTCATTATATCATATCATTCATTCATTCATTCATTCATTCACTCAACCAACCATCATCTGTATCATTAACATTTACAATATTGGAATAGTTGCGTTGCTTCTGATGTGCAAGTTGTTTATAAGAAATTTCTAATTTTTCCAATTGAATTTTAAGCGCATTTCGTTCACTTGTTACCGTTTCAAGAGTATTCTGTTTTAGCATTAATGTTTGAGTTATGGAATGTAAACGCGATTCAATATCATCTCTATCACTTTTATGTTGTATTTCATATTTTAATTTATCCATTTCAGTTTCATTCGTTTTGATTATCGTTTCCAATGAAATGCAATTCATTTGTAATGTTTGTAAATCCTAAAAAAATTATAAATTATTTCTCACCCAATCAATCAATGAATCAATCAAATAGAATCAAACTTTAAAAGCCAAACGTAAATCATCCTCACTGGTTGCTCTTAATTTTCTTTCATTCATCAATGATTCCTGTAAATTTTGATGTGCTTGTTGATGATTATATTGTGCCGTTACATATTGGTTTTGAAGAGTCGTTAATTCTTTATTTAAGCTGCTTATCTTCATCGATAATGCGTTATTTCTGTCTTCTTGAAATTGCAAATCTTTTCTGGAAAATGAATGAATGAATGATAAATTAAAAATGCATGAAAAATTCGTTTCATTCGTCTTCATTTACCGTAATTGTTCATTATATGTATTTAGCAATTGATGTTCTTGTTTATTAAGATCACTATCGTTATCAAATTGCTGTTTAACATTCAATATTTTCTCTTTTTCTTGTAAAATTCGTTGTGATCGTATTTTATACTGTTCCATTTCAATTTGTGCTTGCTGAGCGCATTCTTCAGCTCTTTCCATTTGAACTTGAATTGTATTATAATCATTCTTTAGTTCAGAATATTGATGTTGCATCGTTAGAATTTCCTTTTCCAATTCATGATTTTCTCCTTCCAATCTACGAATTTCTTCCACATTTTTCTCTAATTCTTCCTGAAATTCTTCCTTGAATGATGCGTTTTTTGGGATGAACGATGGTGACGATTTTGTTGATAGTAAGGGTGTTGATTCTCGCGGTGTTTCATCCACTTCTATTAATGATAGTGTTGCTGTTTCTATTTCTGTTTCTACCGCTGTTTCTGTTTCTACTGCTGTTTCTGTTTCTGATTGAAATGGTTTTTCCACTATTGTATCGCCCATTAATGCATCAATATTGTCATCTGAATCTCTAAAATATTAGTTAGAGGTAGTTATATTATATATTAATAGTTAATTCTATACTATAACATACTGTAATTGAATTAATTGTGAAGTACTATTTGTTTCATATAAAACAGTTGCCGCATTCTGATCAATTTTGTTAAGGAAATCTTCTGCTTTTCCGGCTAGATTATGTAACCAAGCCATCGCTTATTTCACTTTATTCAAAAAATTCATTAAATATTTATATA
>JAODFZ020012851.1:0-34266 GCA_027574845.2 Deinopsis erosa
AATATTGCAATTCTAATTGATTTGTAGGATTATTTAGATGCGTTTGAGAAATTGCTGCATTTGGGATTGAAGAATCAGCAGGAGCGCGAAATAATACACGTTTTATTGCATTGCTGCTTACAGGAGAAGAAATACAATCCGTATTATTCGGTTTTAGCGCAAAAATTTTGCGATTACGATAGAAGATTTCAGGTAAATTCAATTAAAACAGATTTTCATGCAAATTTTGTAATACTTTCTGATAGATGACTATTAAATGCTCAATTTGGGATAAATTGAAGACGTTAACTGATTGTTCAGCTCTACAAATATCGAATTTAGCGAAACTCTTAATTCACTTGTTTCTGGAAAACAGTCTCCCCATATCGACATTAAAAGTAGGTTAAATGCAGCCTTTTAATTGATGTTTGTTAAATGAGTTTGTTTTTAGATATTAGAGTTTAGTGAGTTGGATAAGATAACTTTACGATTTACCAGACAAATTCTGCTCGGAATTCTGATTCATGACGACTTGGAGAAGTGTCAGGAAGTGTTCTCGAAAGTGGCGTTCTCAGATAAGCTGAAAATGTTCCGACAAAGTCTACGCTTGTTCATTCATCACTTCTTATTGAAGAATTTGAAGGAGAATGCGTTGAATGAGGAACAGAAGCAAGTGTTGGAGGAACGTGCAAGGATGGTGGAGCGTTTATTAAGTGCAAATGACGCAAAATCACGTTTCATATAGAATATATTTATTATATTACATTATTTCTTTATTCATACACTTTATCATCCTCGCATCTGCCCATTTTGGCGATGTGCACGTCCACATTTCGTGTGAATTTGATGTAGCATTCAAATTCGCATTTGTTTGGATAGGTTTTGCCTTCCGTTGAACAAACTGGTTGGTACATTCTTGGACACACACATGGAGGATACTCTGATTCTGTTCCAGCGACACTCATTACTGTGGCAATTGCCAATACGACAAAAAGAGCGATTTTCATTTCGCTTTTTATGTATTTTACAAGTTTAATGTAAAATATGTAACTAATTGATTACGATTAATGTTACTCCACACATATATAGCATTTTATCATCATTTTTATCTAATCTCATTAAGTTTTTTTGTTTAATTTTGATTAAGCAATATGTTGCAATAAAGTAGATTTAAATTTCGCGCGCGCAATTTTGCTAACATTTCTTCTAGTTGCTGATTGGCCCGAAAGAAAGAGCTAGTTTCAATTTGATTTTTTCGTAGCGTGTACTTTGCGTGTATTAATTCCGAGAAATTAATGTTAAAAAGTACGTGCTAATTATTAAAAACATGTTGACTTTAATCATTGAAGTGCATTTAATCGGCTTATCTATAAATCTATAAAAGATATCTAATCGTTCAATCGGAAATTGTTAAAAAATAATGTTCGAGAATTCTCTTATCGTCGGGTTTTAGCGGTTCGCGTCGGGAGTGTTCGTTAAAAATTAAAGCGCGCGTAAATTTGAACATTTAAATAAAGTGCAATAAAGTGTATGCTGCAGAATGCTGAATGGATTGGCGATCAAATTAGTTGCTGCAACGGTGAATGCTTTATGACATTAATTATAAGGTAAAATTTGCTATACATATATCATTGCGACTTGTATGATTTTAAATCACAATTGCTCTTTAATTTGCATCCAATAATAATCAACATTGCAATTTACTTTAATCAAGCAACCTTCAATTATCATAATACACATTTGCGTAACTATACATTGCCAATTGCGCTACAATGTTTCGTCATATCATTTTTAACAAACAAAGCGCACGTGATTTATTAATTAAAACAAAATTACAAATATCGCGATCGAGTGCGTTAGTGTCTGAAATGTCATTTCGTCAAAAAACTTAACCTATAAATTCACGTAATGTAAGATTAACATATTTATTAGAAAACTAGCAATGATTTGTCCTGTACGAACAGATGTACGTCTAGCACTGGCACTAGTACGTTATTATAGTGATTTTGCCAAGCATATCATACTAAATAAAGACAATCAAACGAAGACGATATCGAAATTGAAAGCGTTGCCTATTATACGAATGCACACGCAGGAACCATTGCGACGAGCCGCTGTCCTTATACCATTATGTATAGTTGACAATCAAGTTTCCTTGTTGTATACGTTGCGTGCATCGCAGCTGCGCCTGCATAAAGGACAAGTGAGTTTCCCCGGTGGGATGCAAGATGCGAAAGATAAAAGTTTAGAAGTGACCGCATTGCGTGAAACCAAAGAGGAATTAGGTATACCATCTAGTCGGATAAATGTATGGGGTACGGGTAATGTGATAGTGCCTAAATCGGATATTAGTGTAATGCCTGTCGTTGGCACCATATCGGGCAATTTGAATTTATCAGAGTTTATATTGAATCGTGCTGAAGTGGAGGAAGCGTTTACCGTGCCGCTAGAGGAACTATGCAAAGCGGAAAATTTAGGATATACGCAATTTAAGAGCGGCTACTCGACGCCGGTCTTCCTTGGTGGCAGTAAACGCATCTGGGGGCTCACTGCAATCATCACGCACGCATTTCTCAAGTGTCTTTTGCCAAACCAACTCTACGCGCATAAAGTGAGCCATCTACCAGCGATTAAGACTGATAACAAACTTTACAAAATGAAAAAGTAATGTTTTACAATGTTACCGAATAATAATAACAAATAAATTATTTTTTTATTCTATCACGGAAAGGAAATGTGAAGGGTAATCATTCTTTTATCAACTTCATCATCATCTATATTTCCTATATAACTTGCAAAAAAAAAACTGTACATCATCCTTAAAAATTAAATTACATAATTCCAAAAAAATAATTAATCATAAATGCTTAGAACATAAAAATACTTAATTTCGCGTTTCTTTTAAGTATGCACTGGAAAAAGGGGTTAAATACAATAATAGTAATAATAAGTATAATTAATGCGCGTAATTATAATAATAATAATAAAGAAGAAATAGAAAATTTCAACGAAATTGGTAGAAGGCCAGCTTCATTCTGTTTATAGAAAAATGTTTTATATAAAAGTGAAAAATTTTCTCTATTACGCATTCGGTTAGTTGATTAAAATGACAGAGGGAAGAAGCATTCTAACATCCAAACTGTATACTTTTCCGATCGACTAGATATTCTAAATCCCATGCGTTTGGATATTAAAATGCCATATATATTTTTTTTTTGATATATTGAATAATATATACAATTTATTGACTAACATCGATCGGAATTGATGTTGTGAATGTGGGCGTTTCTAGTTCTTCGTGTTTCTTCATTTTCAACGCCTGCTGCAATTTGTAGTGATTGATGATATCTTGATCGGCTGGACAGCTTTGCGTGAACGCGTCTAATTGATACATATGATACATGTAGCGCCATAATGCGGTCAACTCTTTGGGTATATCGAAATCGACGAAATATTTCGCCGCGACGCGTATATGTTGCAATCGGGGCATTAATTCGCAATCGAAACAGCACATCGTGTCGCCGGTCAGGAAACGTGTATCTCTCTTTCGCAAGTGCTCGTCGATTCGTCGTAAATGTGCCAGTAATGTGGCGCTCTTATTCTCATCCTTCTTCACCAATACCAATTTCAATTTACTGTATAAATTCTCAATTAACGTTGCCACTTCTTTATCCTACAAAAAGAAAAATAACAATTTCACTTTAGTATCATAACCACAAACTATTTGACAACTAATCTAACAGATAAATTGATATGGGACACTATTTGACAGATAAATGGACATGGGACACTATTCGGCGGCTATTTTGACAGATAAATTGACATGGGACACTACTTGACAACTATTTTGACAGATAAATTAACACGGGACACTATTTGACAGCTAATCCAACAGATAAATGGACATGGGACACTATTCGGCGGCTATTTTGACAGATAAATTGACATAGGACACTATTTCACAGCTATTTTGACCAATAATTTGACATGGGACACTATTTGACAGCTAATCTAACAGATAAATGGACATGGCACACTATTTGACAACTAATCTAACAGACAAATTGAGATGGCACAGTAATTGACAACTATTTTGACAGATAAATTGATATGGGACACTATTTGACAGCTAAATTGATATGGGACACTATTTGACAACTATTTTGACCAATAATTTGACATGGGACACTATTTGACAGCTAATCTAACAGGCAAATGAACATGGGACACTATTCGGTGTCTATTTTGACAGATAAATTGACATGGGAGACTACTTGACAACTATTTTGACCAATAATTTGACATGGGACACTATTTGACAGCTAATCTAACAGATAAATGGACATGGCACACTATTTGACAACCAATCTAACAGACAAATTGAGATGGCACAGTATTTGACAACTATTTTGACAGATAAATTGATATGGGACACTATTTGACAGCTAAATTGATATGGGACACTATTTGACAGCTAATCTGACAGATAAATGGACATGGCACACTATTTTACAACTTTTCATTAATATTTTTGTATTTTTTTTGAGTTTAGTTGTTAATTTTATATTGAATTTTTTCATTATTCTTCGTTTTTAGGTTCGGTATTTTTAAGGTAGGTTGTATTGCATTTCAAATTGCAATTTAAAATGCATAATACAGAAAATGTAGTTTTGTAATTCAAAAATCCGGTTTTCACAACGTAAAAAACCGAAAATCGGTTTTTTTTCTGAAAATTTCCGGTTTTTTTACAAGCCCTACATGGCTACACTAATCTAATAGATAAATTGGCACACTATTTGAATACTATACTTGTACGAAAAGGTTATGTCCACCAGGCACATTCTTCATAATGTGTCGTTCAATTTTCTCATTCTCCAATATCGCCATGCCTCGATCAATTAGAATTGGGGGCGGCGTCGCCTCGAAATTTGTACGAAAATCGGGTGGCGGTTTTTGCATATCGACCGTTGTCACTTTAAGACTGATCGTTTTCAATTCAGCCAATAAATATAAGTCCATAAAGTATTCCTGGCAGAATAGGCAAGCACCTTTTCGTCGTCCATCAATCGTTGATGCCTAAAATAATACTTGTTACAGTTATACGTATATCAAAAAAAAAAAAAAAACAGTTAGTCGTCGTCGTAACCCAAATGCATATCACAAAATGCAATGTATGTGTGTGTGTATGTTAGTATAATACATATAGAGATATCAAATGTAATTGACCTACTAGTTGGCAAAATGATAAAAGTAAGACAATTTTACATAAATCATCTATGCAGCTATGAAGGAAGTAAAAACAAGGTCATTCATTTTGTCATTTTCTAAACTAAGCAGGCTCTGTGTGTATGTATGTGTGTGGGTACTAAAAAGTCGTGACTAAACTCAAACACAATTGCAAATAATATTTAAACGAATGACAAAAGCACTTTTTTTTTACTAGTTATCAGCAATATATTATATTCGATATATTTGTTTAGATTATCAATGTGTAGGCATAATTAACATATACAGGATGTTTAAAAAATATCAATCATTCAACAAAATTACTAGCAATTGTTTATTTATAACACGACACATTTTCCAACAAAAGGAATTTATCATACGAGTATCTTCTATAATTGAACGTAAAATGTGCGTTATCTCATTTAGTTAGTAGATAATTTCAACAACATTGAATGTGTCCCCTTATCAGTTTCTATAAAGAGGTCAATAAATTCAGGCGCACGCAGAATTAATTACAAAATTAGTTGTGGTTACACGGTAAGAAATTTGCATTTGCAGGTAGTAGTAGTCGATGCAGCGGAAAAATTATTTCTAAAAAAAAAAAATTATTCATATGGCGCATCTCGTTTGTTATTGTTGTGTTATTGCTGCTGCGTTTAATAATTAAATTCATAATTAAACTATATTAGTATGATCATGATTATGAAAGCAAATTGTTTCACATACGCTTCTTAAACAATTCTATTATTATACAACTTTTGTTTTTTTTTTTTCTATATGGAATTAATTAATCACTTTCGAATTGAATTCAATGCAATAAATTTAGTTTCATTATTTACTATTTTTGTATTAGGTATATTGTCAATCTCTAAATAAGGTAAAAAAAAAGCAAAACAGTTCACTTTCAATTCCATAGCCATCCTCCATATAAGTGCAATAAAACTGCTTTTCAGTTAATCAACAATTGCACATCGATATCTTCGATTACATTTTTTTTTATATGGAAATATAAAACAAAAGTGAATGTGTGAAATTTATGCATTGTTGATTATTTTAAATTAAATTTATACTACTAATTAAAAAACAACAACAAATGAATATTGTAGAGTAAAATTAAATAATCTGACATTTAACAGCGTTGCCTATAACTTTCAATTGTTTCTCTATTATAATAGGCTATAAAAGTCGAAAAAATGTATGATTACGGATTGAAAATTCTCTAGTGTATGAGTAATTAAGAGGAAATTTTGTTTTTTTACTTTAGTTTATTGACTAATTACATTTTAAATTATCTAAATCGCTTTATCTTATCTTTATTGGAAATTCTTTGTCGCTTAAATGAATAATTACATTTGTTTTTTTGGCTGAAAAGTTGATTTCGCACTTAGTTGTGAAATATTTTGCAAAGTAAGTAAGAGATTAGTGCGGAAGCCTTCTTCTATCAAAACAGCAAATGACCTTTTTATTACTAAATTTTTTCCTCTCTATACAACAACACAGAGAAAGCGATTGTCTTTTTTTATGCATGTAAAGCTATAATAGAAAATTTCACGTCGTCGTCGTCACCTTATTGTTTTAGGTTAGGCCAATGTCAATTAAATGACAATTGCATTTAAAGGTTAAGTGAAATGTCACCTGTCATCCTAGAAACTCATTCATTTTAGTAGTGCATGTAACGGTGCATCATTTTCTTTTTTTTTAGCAATACACAAATCAATCTTTGTTGCGTCTAATTTGCCATCATAAGCGTTTATTAACATCAATTAACAAAATACCATTTGATGGGACGTCATCGCGCGCGGTGGTGGTGATGTAACGTTGTTATATGTATGCGTGTATAGAGAATTTAGCAAGCAGCAAAATGATTTGTGATTTTTCTTTCCCATTATATGATGCGAAAAGAAAAAAAACACATAAATCACGTAAGAATAAAAGATCCGTTTTATTAGAATCGTTAAAAATCGTGTACGTCAATTGTTCAATGTTGTTGTGTTGTAAAAAAAGATCATGTGATATTCGCGATTTTCTATTTATAATTGAAGAAATGTGCATTGTCAAGGTTATTATGGAATCCCGAAAGTAAAAAATGGATGACTTGTCCGTCGCCCCCCAAGCCCCCCCTGTCGCCCGACAACCTTTCCTTCCCATTGCATTTCCCAAACGAACGAACGAACGAAATGCGTTTTTCGTTTGATTAGCGCATTAGTAATTTGGTGTGTATACTGTTCTAGAACATGATGTTACTTTCTTCTATTCTAAGGTGCGACGAAACGACACGCCCCGCGTATTTTTCTCTTTCGCCATCAACACAAACGAGGCACACACACACACACAACAAAAACAATTTACCTTTATGATAAGCTCAATTTCTGGCACGTCACCGCCATTCGTATGGCCATTCTCACCAATTTCCTCAGACATTATATTACTCTATTATAATACAACTCTATCACTTGTAATTGGGAAAGGCACACAATCTGACTGAATATCACTCTAATCAAACAACGACTCGCTCTCAACTGCTCTCCACTCAACTGTTATTTTTTCACGAACACATTCCTACCACACACAAACTTTATTCGCTTACAACACACAGTGCCACACACAAAACAGAAATGGGAAAGAAAACTGTACATAAATTACAGTTTTCTATACAAAACATATAGGCAACACAATTTATTCAGAGACGTATACATTGCTGCCTATATCATTGCATTTCGATGCTCTGTAAATGATACTCCACCAGAGCATTCACAATCTCGCTAATTATGTAATCGTGATCGTTTGAGACTTGAATTTCCGCTAATGTTGTACTTCCCAATTTCCCCTTTTCATGATCAATCCACTCCTCAATCAATTCAATCGAACTTTTGCCTATCGCACTATTCTGCTTCGAATAATCTTCGAATGATTGCGTAATTACGTCGCTCACATGTTTCATCGATTCGCGATCATTGCATTTCTTGAAACTGTTTCCCAACAGCTCGCAAATTAGTTTTTTCAGTGTTGCTATTTTATTGAGGCTGCATGTCGATGTGTTGATGTCACTTTGTGACGCTTCTTCACCCTCCATCGTTTTATACCTCGCTAAGTCCTCCAATATTTGCTTTTCCTGTTCGTCCATACGCTGAAAGAAGTTCTTTAGGAATTGCAGCAATGATCGCACAAAATCTTCAATGATATGAATATCCTTTTGCATATTTTTGCTTGGCGACTCTTTGTAGTTGTTCAATATAGGCAACTTTATATCCTCCAATTCCCCTTTCGCATTTAGCACAATTTCACCGCAATTTGCAATTTTCACACAATCCACAAATGTCTCATTCTGCGTCTTCAACGCTTCCAAACTTTTTAGCACATCATCGCCGTGTACCAATTCACCGAACACCACATAACTACTATTCATCCAATCGAAACCGTCATCTAGTGTGATGAAAAACTGCGTTGAATTTCCACCCGGTTTTGTGCTTCGTCCATTGTTGCACATGGACAAAGTGCCGCGATATTTGTGACCAATGGCGTAACCTTCACCTGGCAACTCAATGTCTTTTAAATTGAAACCACCGCATTGAATAAAACAATCCTTTGCAATTCTAAACAATTAGTGATTTTTATATTATAGATAGAGAAATCAGTACAGCAAAGCCTCATTACCTTTGAATAGGAGTTCCATAATAACTATGCGCCTTTTTTCTGGTATTACATCTATAGGCGAATAGGTTACATGTATTTGGCACATAATCAGCATGCAACTATAAAAATTGAGTTTTTAGTGAGTTTAAATAATTACAGTCTCGCTAATCCGACATGCCTTTTTTTAAAATTAATTTATCAGAGTTCGAAGTTTTTCAATTTAAAAAGAATTTATCAGATTTAGAAGTTTTTCAAATTTAAAAAGAATTTATCAGATTTAGAAGTTTTTCGATTCAAAATCTATTTATCAGACTTGGCAAAAATCGCATATATCATGGACGTAGATATAGGGGAAGCAAAGAGACTAATTACCCATAAGATAAGTTCAAAATTTTTTCGATAAAACAATAATTTAATTTTGGCCCTCCCAATCCCAAATTCTGGTTACAGGACTGGCATATGTTAGTTTATCGAGACTCTACTGTAAGTGAATTTATTATAGTATACCCTGAAGAATAAAGTACCAATTGGCTGCATATTTCTGTTAATTGTTATATAAACAAATCTTTTCTATAAAAAAAAAATTCCATTAAATTTCTAAGAATAAATTTCATAAATTTCATACTTTAAGCATTAAATCTTTTTTGAAGTAGTTGCCCAATGCACATCGCCCCTTCTCATGGAAATCGGGATACGGCGCCACTGATATAATTCGCGTTATATAAAGAATTTCCTCGAAAAGTTTGTCATCGCGAAAGACTATTGCGTTTTTGTATTTCCATATATTATGTTCAGCGCCCAAACGTCGTTTAATCTGCGAAATTCTTTAATTAGTCACTAAGTTTGATAAATATTTACATTTTTTATTTGCCATTAAACTGATTCGCTTCCATTCCATTTCACATAAACAAATTACGTTGAAATGCTTACAAAAATCAGGTTTCATTTTGATAAACGCTTCAATTTTATGCAAATACAATTGAAATTCGTAGGAGTACAAATTTCCAATTAATTTTATTTCACATGATGAATCTTCTTCGAAATTTTCCATTTTCCCTCACAAAAAAACTCGCACCCATCAAATCTCTCTATCAAATTTTGACAAATAACAAAAATTTGTTGTTTATTTATAAAACTACTTTTATTATATTTTAATAAATTACAATATACAAATAATTTATTCACCACCATCATGCAACGTTTCCTCATAATCGAACCATTTAACATATTTCTCAGTTTTCATTAGAATTTCATTTAAATCTTCATTTAAATCTTCATACATCGTAGTTGGCGTGGCTGACGTTGTCAAGTAATCAGAAAGATTGTGCATGGGAAGATGCGTTTCATTATCGTCTTCATAGCAATACAATCCTTCAACGTAGTGACTTTCAAGTAATATCGAAGGCGAGTCTCGAGGATCGATAAAATCGACGCGTTTCGATTTGATAAATGTATCAATTTTTTCTTCATTCTTCGTCGCTAGTGTGTCATCGAGCGTTATTTCACCCGCCTCTATTATGCGAATTTCGTCGCGCGGACATTCATAGAATGTTTCCCGATATTCTAAATTGCGTAGCAATTTTTCACCTTGTATTAGTTGGCTGTGTATGTGAATTTCAAAGTTATTGGCGAGTCCGCTTTACACCATCATATATTATGGCATAATTATGATGAAAAGTATTAATAAAATACGCCTGTATTAGTCATAATTTTTGTCATAATTTATGTTATAATATATGATCGTCTAAGCCTAAGGCTTTGGATTAATTCATACCCGAATGCTACGTATTTGTAATCCATCCAAGCTGCCTCCTCTAATGTGACAAAGAATTGTGTTGTGTTATCAGTATGACAGCCATTATTACACATTGATAAGACGCCGCGTTTATTATGCAATATTTTATAATTCTCGCATGATCTGCTTTTCGATTGCAATTTATAACCACCGAATTGTATCCATCCATGATGCACAATTCTTAGAATACACCAAATTATTTAAGTAATAGAAAAATATTAATCAAGGACGAAGCAAGGATTTCAACTCACAGGGGAGAAAATTAGAATTTTATCGAATTTTACAAGTTATAGGATAAAAATGTATTGTGGGGGGTATTTGCCATATTGTCCATGAGCTTACCTATGTATTAAAGCGCCCTTATAACCATTATGTTTCGATTTACATTTTTTAATAAAGTTTTTGCAAGTTTTCGGTACCAAATCTGCATACAACTAACAATTTGTATTAATTAATTGATATTAAATTAAAATAGAAACAAATTTTACCATAAAAATTAAATGTCCTACAACATGCTCATTAATCGATATAGTAAAATAAACAAATTTTCTCTAATTAACAGAAGCAATTAGTATGTAGATAAAATATAATGCGAGTAGATAGGCAACCAAACTTACACCACTTTTTATGTACCGCTCATAGATATCAACGATCGCTTTCTGCGCCTCATAATACCAATTCATTGCGGCGAGTCGTACGTTGAAAGTCGATGCTAGGAAATCTACTAAACTGTACTCGTTGCCCAAATACTCGCCATTAATGAAGATGGCAATCGGTTTTTTCACATTCGTAAATATGCGTCCGTGTTTGTGTTGACTTTTTCGCACAAACGCGCACCATTCGTATTCCAGCATCGGCTTCAGCACCGGCTTCTTAACAATATGTGACAGTTGGCGATGGGCCGTTTTCAGAGAGGTCATCGCTTGTTGGAATTCGATCGATGTGACCAAACCAATCAAAGTCACACAAAGTGGCCCAAAATTATCCATCTCCTAATTAATATAGAAAATCTGTATAAATTCAACAACAATAGATGAAAAACTTTGTAGAATTGATTTTTTTATAGGTTATATTTATACATCTGTCATAGATATAAATTATTTACAAATTGGATGACAACTTAAATATTAAGTCTACAATCACATAGATTTGATATGCATTCATAATTTCAGGGGTGAAAGTGTGCAGCAACTTGTTCCCCGATAAAAGATTTGTTCTTTTGCTGTTTTTCGCACAGTTCTTCATAGAATTTGAGGGATTTTTTTCTAAATATTAGACACAATCACTGGATTACAAACATGTTTTTATGTTTTGTGTTTTGTATTTTCGGTAATGAATGCTTTCTTAGACACTTTCACTCCTGCCTAATTTCTTATTAATACGGCCGCCAAACACCTGCAGCGTCTGTTATTTGCACACGTTCCTCCTCAATCGGTTGATGATCAACCACCGCCGTCAATTCATTCGCACTTCTCACCGGCGTCAGCTCCTGATGATGACTGCCACCCAAATACTGATCAAGCTTCTCCGGCGTGCTATGCAAATGCAAATGAATCTGATTTTGATTCACCGTCGAATACAGATGCGGGTAGAGAACCATTGTCGGTCCATTCGCATTAATATATTGCTGATTGTTGTTCGGCGTGTTGTAGTAGTTGTAGTTGGCTGGATAGTTTGTGTTGCCTGTCCAATTGTTCGGATAGTAGGCTGAGGAATCGTAGCGTGGACTTGTACAGATCATCGGATCCAAGTCGGCTTTGGCGCTATTGAACATGGGCGTAGGTGAGGTGAGGCTTGTATTGATATATTCATGTTGTGCTGTATCAGGTAGAACTGTAATGCAGAGAGAAAAAAAATTATTATTACGCAAGGTGTTACCACAAATATTTTCACGCTTTATTACATATTTATTTATTTAATATTTTATATATATATATATAGAATAGAGATAATCATACGGAAAAAATGTCTGCACTGCGTCAAATGATTATTCTGTGTTTTATAAATTCAATTAAACGTAACTATGCATTGAAATTGCTGTGGTTTGGAGCATTGATGAAATTGATATTATATTAGTTATTGCGACAAAATTAGAAATATCATATACACAGTGATTTGCTAATATTTGTCATACCTGTTGGTAAATGTAGCGACTGACTTGTCTCCTGATGTGGCGGCTCATAGTAGGCGGTTGGTGGTGGTGGTGGTTGCGGTGGGCTGTAAGTCGAATACGCTGTTGAATATTCGCTCCATGTGCTTGTCGGACAATGCGTATTGCCTACCAGATCTGTAATAATAATCGGATTCATAAATAAATAAAAGAAGTGCGCGGGTTCGGTAGCTTGATTGTGAATAACTCTTGCTGGCTTGGCACATTATAGGTAATTATAGGTCTCTCATCTACCAGACTGAAATTCAATATCCCATGCTACTCTCTATCCTACTATAGCCATTGACATAATCAGAAGTAAATTGAAATAAAACCTGTTGCCCCAGCGTGCACATGATTGCTTCAAGTCTTTCTCTCTCTCTCTCGCTCCCTCTTATACATGCGCACACACAGTACACACTGACAATACTTTTTTTTTTATTATTAGTTTGTTGCTGTTATTATTGATACAATTGTTGTAATAGAAAAATCAACTAACAACAGGAAATCGACTTTTTCTAATATTAAAAGAAAAAATGACTTCAATAAACATACTTATGGTACGAGCAATGTGAAATAAAATTTGATTTTTTTATTTAACTAGAAAATACAATTTATAAAAAGGTTATCTAAATTAGAGGCTTCAATTGGCGTGAGACTCATAGTGACTAAAAATTGCGCATATTAATTAAAAATCTCAATTTGTTTATTAATTCATTTAAAACAATTTCTCTAGGAAATTTGTTGAAATTATTTTAACTTTAAGTGATTTACTATAATAAACATTTTTTATATAAGTAGTAAATATTCACTTAACGGAACAATTTATTTAAAAAATGTTCTTTATTTGTTTCTTTTTTCATTTATGCCTTATTTGGTCCTAAAATACTCGCATTTATAAAAAAACCTACAAACTCACATAAACTATAAAATTTATTGAAGGAGATTATTATTTTTTGAAATTTTTAATTAATTAGCAATATATTATCTAATTTAGTGAATATTTTTATAAAGCAATTGTTATTAAAACATAGTTTCAGATTTCCACTTACAATTAATATTATTTTAAATTGTATGACAATTTTCAAGCCTCATGCGTACAATTTTATTTGTTACAATTTGAAATTTTATTTATTTCTTTTATTACTTTCAAACATCACAATGTAGAAAAATTAATGTTCATGTAGTTTTGATAATCATAAGTTTAATTCATGGATAATTGAGCTACAAAATTATATTTTTATATTTATCAAAAAATTTAATTTCAAAATCGTTAATTATTGCAAATTTTCGATAGACGAATTCAAATAGATACATGAAGCAGTTGAATTTAGCAAAAAAATGAAACATCGTTGTATATAGTTAGTTTACATGAAGTTATTTATTAATTTAAACGAAAATTCCCAATAATGGGAAGAAAAATATGACTAGTAATATGGGACAAAGGGAGTAATATCTGTGTCTTGCGGTGGTATTTTGGCAAATGAAGTAAAATTTTATAATTTTTAATAGAAAATGTCTATAACCTTTGTAGTTGGCGCCTTTATTGAAGCGACGCTTATGACAAGTCAAACTCCAGTATGTATTGTTTAAATCAAATTAATAGACGACAACTAGGGTAAATAGGGAAAACTTAGGACTAAACAAAGGAAATAATATTAATTTCCTTCACTTATTTGTAATTATAAAAGTTTTACTGTTTTTCATTTTTAAACATGTAATTTACTAATTTACATATTTTTCAATAATATAATTGAAAACTAAAATATTTAGCTTTAGTGGTTTTTGATTTGATCATAGTTTAATTCCTATTTAAAATTGTAGCACCAGTAAATTTATAAATTTACAAAAGTCACATTTTTGCGCTCTCAATAATAATTTTTTAATTTATTACTTTTTTTTAGAGATATTTTATCGTCTTGGGAGATATATTATTTAATATGTCTCAATTTTGACATTTTATTTAATTTCTTATTTGAATTGATTGTAATTAATGTGATTTGCATTATGTGAAAAGATTATGCAGTTGCTTTATATGAATATTTTCTGCAATTTTTATTCAACAAGTTAATAATGAACGAGATTAACTAGAAAATTGAAAAATTAATAGGAAATTTCCATATTTTTTAAATCCGCAGCAGTATCAATATTAAGCATAGAATTGATTTTTTTTTGCATATTAAAATTATTAGAAGTTTAATTAAAAGCATGTCAGTATCATGAGTGTAAGGTAAATTGGTAGGGTTGTGTTGTAGGAGTGTTAGTTAGTTGAAACGGGCGCGCAATATAGCAAGAGTGGATATCTGGATAATCTTATAATAAAGTGTCATTTACAGCTCTTGCAAGAGCTGCTGCGGTCGGAGCGACGTCTTGAAATGGAAACTTTTAGTGAATTTATAGCATTAATGATATTAATTTATATAAGTAATACATAGTTTGTTTCGCATCTTTTTTTTTTCTTTCACTGATATGAAAATATGATTCATATTATTTAGTTTAGTTGGCTGGCACATGGCTCATTAATATGTGGAACACACATCGAATCATGTGAATCATATTATGTATGCCTTTCTCCATCTCCGAACAAACTGTTTGTGTTTTTTTTGTCGCAATCGTAATTACAGCTGATTTAAATATGTAATTCTAGCGAAATAATTATTACTCATTGTTTGTTAGCTATTCTAAGTGGGATGATGATCAATATACGCGAAAGAGGGACGTCATAACCTTGAATGCATTACTTTTGAGGGATGCACGACCTTTATTATTAGTAATATCCATTCAATATAATAATTATTATGATTGCGTTATGCTAATTAGGCGAGACGTACTTTCCCACCTGTCATTTGCCGGAAATTTGCAATCCTTTCACGTTCCGCGCTTGTCGCGTATTAATTTTTTTATAAGTAAAAGAGTTCAGTTAACATATACAATATGTGAATGCGTATACACATTTGCAGTGAAACCTCGTTATAACGAACTCGGTTAATCGAAAACTCGGATAAATCAAAGTAATTCTGCTCTGAACTTCGATATAACGTGGTTTTACAGTAATATCTATTTCATTTTTTGTTTATTTTATGCAGATTATTGCAGCAAGAATGCATTTTTTAGTTCAACTTTGAACTGTCATTATAGGTTATAGAACGCCATCTGTTGCATATTTCTGTACAATGTTGAACTGTCATTTTATGTCATTTATAGCATTTTTAGTAGAATTTCAAACTGTCATTATTTGTTCAGCAGAGCCAGTTATTGCACATTTTAGTACACAAATATTGTCATTATTTGTTAAACAGCGTCATTTAGTACATTTTTAGTCAAATTTCTGACTGTCACTCTCAGATAAACAGTGCCATCTATTGAAATTTTTAGTAGAATTTCTAAATTCACATATTTTGTTAAGCAGGCTCATCTATTGTCCATTTTAGTAAACCAATATTGCCATTATTTGTTAATTAGCGTCTTTTATTACATTTTTAGTAGAATTTCAAGCTGTCATTCTCAAATAAACAGCGCCATCTATTGAATTTTTTTGTAGAATTTAAAAATGTCATATTTTTGATAAGCACCGTCATCTATTGCACATTTTAGTAAACAAATATTGTCATTATTTGTTAAACAGCTTCATTTAGTACATTTTTAGTAGAATTTCTGATTGTCATTCTAAGATAAACAGCGCCATCTATTACAATTTTTAGTAGAATTTTTAATTGTCATTTTGTGTTAAGCAGCATCATCTATTGCACATTTTAGTAAACAAATATTGTCATTATTTGTTAATTAGCGTCATTTAGTACATTTTTAGTAGAATTTCAAGCTGTCATTCTCAGATAAACAGTGCCATCTATTGAAATTTTTAGTAGAATTTAAAAATGTCATTTTTTGTTAAGCAGCATCATCTATTGCACATTTTAGTAAGCAAATATTGTGATTATTTGTAAATTAGCGTCATTTATTACATTTTTAATAGAATTTCAGACTGTCATTTTCAGATAAATAGCGGCATCTATTGCTATTTTCACTAGAATTTCAAGCTGTCATTTTTTGTGAAGTAGCGTCATCTATTGGACATTTTAGTAAACAAATATTTTATTTTTCTTAAAAAAAGCTAGTTTTAGTAAAGTCTCTGAGGAAATGCATTAAATACATTGTTGTAATTAAGAAATTATGACTTAATGTAAAATTTTGATGGGAAAGCGCATTTATTGTGTACCATCATCCACACACACACACACAGTCTGTCTGCATGTGTAGGCTATTGAGTGTTGAAGCGTAACACACTACAAGCGCTTACAATTGTTGAATTGCTGCTTTCATCGCACACACACACACACACACAACTTCACTCTCTCAATATCGTACACTTTTTCTACTCGCCTTCTTTATTCCATCATCATTATTAGGTATACAACATCTTTTTTTTATATATATGTAGTATGTACCTAGACATAATTATACTAACAGCAGCTCTCAGCAGTAGCTTATTCATAGCGCACGCAAAATACATTTTTTCTTATTCCTTACACACCTTCAATCATCCTCATCATCATCAGCATTGCTTGAGAATATATAAAATTGTTTTTCAATAAGTACATGTTTTTATAGTGCAAGAAGTAATTGCGGTTCAATATTGTTTTTAATTTAACATTTAGAAACGATACTCGTTTTTTTTTGTTGAGAGTTTTCTTTCCAAATTGTTAACGACGTGGGTGGTGGTGCTAATTCCGGAAGTTTAGCCACCCTCTAATCATCCTCTATTATAAAATTATTTGAATGAGAAATTGATGATGATGATGATTGGTGGTGGTGGTGGTAGTAGTAGAGGAAAAAATGGGACAGCAAAGTAACCAGATCGTTCCAAGATTGTGGTCACTACTCTGCTAACTGATTGAGACGCATCGGACCGGCAAATATATCTCTTACATTACACGGTAACGGATAGTATACAAGGATTAAGTTTCGGTTGCTGCTTGTCACATAGTAGACATTTTCGATTTTCTTTTATATAGCACACCTGATTTTTATGGTCTCTAGAAGAATTTATGAATGAAATAATGAGTGTATGTGTGTGTGTGTGATAATTGATTTAAGTTACTTTGTTTTAAATTTGATTTTCTATATGAAAAATTTCTATTAAAATCGATTTCGTTCCGCATTGGTTTCGCTCAGTTTATTCTTCATTTCTTTCAACACAATATCTAACAACAAACAAATACAAATTCTTATAAATTTCCATTTCTCTCTGAACCTATCGACGATATCTACAATACATAGAAAAAAAAGGAGAAATTGACAAAACTTTCAATTATGTTTATGCATTACTAATCCCAATTATCATAAATTTCCTTATACTTACATACTAAATTAAAAAAAAATAATGTAAAAGGTGGATGAAGGTAGTTTTACTAAAAGGGCACATTATGGTTGTAAAATTATAAAACCGGAACGAATTACGGTTTTGTTAAAGACACTTTAAACGCTCATCTTGTTTTCTATATCTCCTCCAACATAAAAGAGCCAATTTAATATAATAATAATCAAGGCAAGATCCGAAACACGCCAGAAATTATCATTCAACAATATTACATAACGTAATCATGCAGAAAAATAAAGGAAAATCCGGAGGATCCCTTTATTGTGTAAAAAATATTATTTATTACCAATGAGTAATTATGAATTAGCATTTTTTATTTATAAATAGAAAACGATAGAAAACAAAACGCAACAAATTCCCCTTATTTGCAATGAATATTATTGACAGTGGCGCAACCAAGAATTTTGCTTACAATTAGTGGGAATAAAAATTTTATTAAATTGAATTAAATTTAGTGCATAATATTGTATTGTTTCCTATTTGGGACTGCACGCCACTATTTATTGTAGTGATTGTATATTTTTCTTATAGTAAATAACATAAAATGACAGTGGCGTAACCAAGATTTTTTTTTTGCGGAGAATAAAAATTAAAGTTTAGTGCATTATATTGTAATGTGTCCTATTTGGTACTACATGCCACTGTTTATTGTAGCGATGGCAGCTTTTTCTTATTATATTTGTAATGAATATTATTGACAGTGGCGTAACCAAATTTTTTTCTTGCTGGGAATAGAAATTAAATTAAGTTTAGTGCATTTCTTATTTGGGTCTACACGCCACTGTTTATTGTAGTGATTGCAGCTTTTTCTTATAGTTAATAAGCCATATTAGAGTAGAAAAAGGGTTGAGTTTCATGATGGGAAATATGTCTTATAAGACAACGTAAAAAGGGTAACGTAATCGGATAGCGCAGCAGAAACCTTTTAAAATGCATTTTTTGCTTCCTTTATATATGTATAGGAGAAACATATAGGTATAAAAAGAACACATACCCTGCGTTTCTTGCTTATACGCTGCCACACTACTAACATCATTTCCTTGTCCTTGCGACGTTGGTCCTTTACGTCGATACTCTTGCAAATAACGCAAATGCGATGTGAATGTGGAATCGATGTAGGGACGTTGCGTATGTTGGCCATCTGTAATAATGATGATGATGATAATTATGAATATTGTTTTTAGTGGAGAGTAATTGCAATCGAATGTGTTGTGCTCTCTCGCTCTCTCGTTGTACCGGAAGCTATCAGACCGTCAATGCAATCACATCCGGCCGGCGCCATTTCCGCCACCCCTATTAATAGTAAATTATTTGCGCATTTAGAAAACTATTCAATGCAATCATTAATTAATTCCATCTACAAAAAAAAATAGATTTATTTTTACTAAATAGTAAAACAAACTTTTACCAATTCCCATTTACAATTCTTGTAAAATCATCATCAATTTTTATACAGATTTAATTTTGCATTGTCAAGTTTTATTGATCAGAAATTTTGAATTTACATAAATTAATTTTTATTCTTTCATTTGAGATGCAATTTTGGTATACATAATTTTATCTTTATTTTTGAAAATTGACAGGAAACACGTTTTAGTATAAAATTAATTCCTTCTTTAATATAATAACAGAAATACTTTAGCAAACTGCATTTAATATTTAATTAAATATTCTATCAAATAAAAAATGAATTATTCTAAAGTCATGTATACCTTGATCATAATACATCATCAAAGTTGAACTTTACAGAATTAAACTTTGCTTTTTCAAAAAGTGCTGTAAGTTTTAAAAAAAATTTTAAAAACTTTGTTTTTTCCAATGACACAATTAGTTTTTGATTCTTTCATTTGATAGAAGATGCAATTTTGGTATAAGATAATCTCTAACCCCTATTTTCATTTGTTTTTGAGGTATTTTAGAAATTGTTAGAAAATTGATAAGAAACACGTTTTCGAATAAAATTCATATCTTTTTTAATATTATAGCTGAAAAACTCATGTAAACTGCTTTTAATATTTAATTAAATATTCTATCAAATAAAAAATGAATTTTTCTAAACTCATGTATAGCTTGATCATAATACATCATCAAAGTTGAACTTTACAGAATTAAACTTTGTTTTTTTTAAAGCGCTGTAAGTTTAAAAAAAAATTATCTAACTTTGTTTTTTCAAATGACACAATTAGTTTTTATTCTTTTATTTGATAGAAGATGCAATTGTGGTATAAGATAATCTCTAACGCCTATTTTCATTTGTTTTTGAGATATTTTAGAAAATGTTAGAAAATTGACAAGAAACACGTTTTCAAATAAAAATCATATCTTTTTTAATATTATAGCTGAAAAACTCCTGCAAACTGCTTTTAATATTTAATTAAATATTCTATCAAATAAAAAAAGAATTATAGAAAAGTCATGTATAGCTTGATTATAATAAATTATCAAAGTAGACATAACTTTGCTTTTTTCAAAAAGCTCAATAACTTTTTAAAATTTTTATCGTAATCTAAGCAAAATATATTAGATATATAAAATATAAATTCCATTTGAAAAATTTTGAAATATATTTTTATAAAAATGTAAAGTATGTTTAGAATGAAAAGTAACAAAGTGCAAAATTTTTACGCGTTAATTATGATTGTGTTGCATAGATTTGAGTATGTAGAATGTAAATGTTGGTGGTAAATAGAGTAATTACTTACAATATAATGAGGACGTAATTGCAGCCATAGCAGATTTGTAAATTGCTAATCTAACGCATTTGTCAAATGATTGAAGTTTCGATATTATATGTATGTATGAGCATAGATAGAGTGAGTTTAAAATGCGTACCTACATATGTGTGTTTATGTGTGTGTTGTATGTATGATTTGTGTCCCAAATGAAAACTATTGATGATAGTTTCAAACCTATAAATAATATGTAAATCGATTTAATTGAACTTGTTTATATGTGTATATGTATGTATTTTATATGTATGTATGTATGTATATGTGTACACCTATACCACCTATAATTTGTATTCGAATAATCAAAGGGAGGGATGATTTTACAAACACAAATTTGTTTTGAATTATTCATTGCGTAATTTATGTTAATCGGTGAATAGGTTGATTTATAAATGCGCTTTGCTCTTTATTAAAAATCCCATTAACCCATCATTTATTTATTAGATTAATTTTTGCTACAAAATATTATTTTATTCCAATTATTTCTGTAATTATTATTGAATTGTTTCTTTTAGAAAAAAAAAAGTGATATTTACATGAATGAATGAATGCGTGTGGTAAAAGTGTTGAAATTTCTAATCTGCAATTATCATAATATCCAAAATCGAAAGAGGATGTAATAATCCATTATAAGCTACCGAATTGATTTTTATCATCTCCCTCTCTCTCTAACTCATCATCATCATCACCATCATCATGACCATTATAATCATCAATGGCACGTCTTACAATCATCAAACGGCAGCAACAAAAACTAACTGAAACTCTATGCTGCTGAAGTGAAGAGATGAATGAGAAAACAGTAATAATAACAAAATAAGACGACGAACGAAACGAAGGAACGAGAGAAGAAGAAAAAAAAAAGATTTCTAAAATTGTTTCTCGCTCCAATGAATAATTTTATTTTCTTTCATAAATTACCAATCATTGACGTCATTTATGTATATGGTGGTGATACCAATACACAGACAGCAACGTAAAATCAATGAAGTTTTTTTTTTGTTGCTGCTTTAATAATTATTTTCATAATTGACGCACATACATGTTGCTTAAATGAAAATTTAATCACAATAGAAATTAATTCAATGCTAATAGAGCGATACATTCCATCTTACTTTACACATCCCTTCTTCTTCTTATTGGCAAATTTTCTATACACACACACACACACACACACACTAAACAAAGCTAATTAATACGTAAAAGGGACAAAAGCATTCCGATACAAATTACATCCAATTCTCTACTAAATCATTTCGTTTTTAAACGTTATATTGTTATTTTATCAAAAACATGAACCAATTTTTAGATATAGGTATGTATTGAAAAACGAAATAATCTTATGAATAAACAAGCGCGAAAAATTTCTGTTTGCGTGCTGGAAATTGTAGCTAATTTCATAACAAAAACTTACTGGAAAAAAAAATGGGGCTTTTTACTTTAGGGAGGGCTGCAATTGTTGTATTAACTTATTTAAAGTTTTTTTCTTTTTTGTATTGTATCGACAGCACGAACATGTCAGAATATATATGTATGATTGGTAAAAAATTTATTTTTTAATAAGGACGAGACTAACATATGTCTAATTATCGTGACATGTGCTCTCTGCTATGTATATTGTTACTTGTGCACCAACAATTTTTTTTTTTTAATAAAATTTATTCTATTATTGAATAAATATTTTTCATTAAACGATAAATATTGAAATTCAGTTTATTTTAGAGACCGCTGTAGGTATAATTGCTAGTTGTGGTCATAACACATTTGCATTTTGTACAAAAATTTATTTTGCTTTTATATGCGGGGGGTTGGTGGTGAGAGGGGGGGTCCTATATGTCACCAAAACATATTGCAGCTGACGGATATTTCCTTAATTGATTACTTATAACTATTCGTTGAATTTTTGCTGATAACTGCGACTTTTATTATATATATGTATATAAATTTATAATTAAGAAGTTATGAGAAAATACGTATAATGATAAGCGACACATCCGTTCACTGATAAACGTTCCCCAATCGAAATTCCCATTGCGATAATTCGACATTCAATTTGTGAATTTTTACTTTAACGAACGCGCTTATTATTTAAGATATTTTTCAGCCTTAAGGTCTCAACAACACGTAGCAATAATTTCGCTTAAAATACGTAGGAATTTTTCATGTTTTGGGTTAAATACTTACTGGTTTTTGAGCGTGGTTCGCGTGGTCCATCCACCGTCACTTTGATCGCCTTATTATATGTGGTAACTTGTGGGGGTGACGTCGATACTGTAATGGTGATGGTGAACGATTTTCCTATAAAAATAATCAAGAAATATAATTGCGTTTGAATTATACATTTTGGTATTGGAACAAAAAAAAATCTAATCTATTTTTTGGCAACGTTACAGTTAGATATTTTCAATTAACATTAAAATTAGATTTGTTTTGTTTTTTTTTTGTTGTCGCGCAAATGAAATTAATTTCAATAATAGATAGGAAATTGGAATTCCGGTAAATATTTATTTAAATTAAATATTATTAGTTAGTAATAATATCAAAAAGTCTATATATGAAACCACATCCACGGCATATTTTTCATTAAAAAAAATAACACGAATGTTTAACCACAACCGTCCCCGATAATATTCCACACACACACACACACAAACAAACTTTGATACATTTTTGATGTACAACTTAATTATTAATTTACAACTAAAGAAAGTCTTGTTAACTAAACCAAATTGAGTTTTTATTGCAATTCAATATTTTTAGTTGAATAATTATGTGGTAAAAATTAGTGCAATTTGAATTATAAAAAAAAATATTGAAACGCGGATAGAATAAATGAAATCAAATTATAAGTTTTGAGATTAGGACACAAAAAATTCAACAGGAAATGCCATTTTTTGTTTATTCTCGATGATCTAATAACGGATAAACTTTGTTTGTATCTAAAAATATGTTTTTGACAAACAAAACATTTTAAATTTTCTAATATTAAATCATAAATTCTACTAACGTGTGTTGAAAAATTGTTCAATAAATTTATTATTTATTTGTCACACAAGTAAGAGAAAAACAAATGAATTATGCGCAATAATAATAATAATAATACAATAGATGACTTGTTGAAATGAACATTTTCTTCTTCTTTATTATTTGCAAGGATTGATTTGTTGTGTTTTCGATGACAGAATAAGAATGGACCATTCAATTTCACCACATTTTGTGTCTTTAATTGTTGCGTTCACTCTTCTCTGCATATGCGAGAGAGCGCATGCTGATGAAAAACATATTATGAAATGCGGTTGACGTTTTTTATGACTTTTTCAACTCACTTAATTTATCGCACCGAAACAATAATAAAGTTGGTCAGAAGAACTGCGAATGATTTGCATATATTTGGTACTTTGTATTAGAGTAGAGATGATTATGAGGAATTGATTGTGGGTTAGTTAGGTAGGTGAGAAAACACCGAATCAATCTGTTTTCTGTGGTGCACCAGCAGCATCAGCAGGTAGAACAACTTTACCTGTAGTAGTAGTAGGCTAACAAGATGAATTAAAATTTTGTTGTGTTTTTGCCTTGCCGCTCCTCTTCATATCCAAATGCATCCAAATCCCACCCAAAGACAATTTCCGTTTCTTTACCTTTTTACTATGAAAAGACAATTGCATAGTGCGCGCTCTCTTTTAATTTTTTCCCTACACAGCCTGTGTGTGTTTTTTTTGTGTGCATGTATACACGACGATCATCATTCATTCATTCACTTACTCACTATATACCTATACAATATAAGAGAGGAAAAAATCCACCTGTTGATCGATATGCTCAGCCGACTATCTCTCATCAACTCTTTTATAGTACATCTCTGTTTTTATAAGCAAACACACACAATACATCTAAGATAGAATCATTCTTATACGTAACTTGATCATAGTGTGTTAGTTTACATCTTGTAATTAGTTGGAAATGATTATTACTCATATTCTATTTATTTCTTTGTGTATTACACTCATGCATGATGGCTGTTATCAGAGGAATTGTTGAACATGACTAGGGACGACAGTATTAATAAATCGGTGGGAGATCCTCTCATGTCCATATGCGTTTGTTATATGCACTGATATATGATTATAATAAAGCGGCACATAAATTCAATTCACTTACATAGAAATTGAGTAATCAACTATCAACGACTCCAAAATTATTTCCTTATTTTTATTTTATAACAAAATTTTATTAGATATGTTGAGAGGTTAATAAATAGGTTAGTAAATGAAAAAACAGTAAATTATGTTTAATTGGATTTGTCCGCTTCTATGGGATGGTGCATGTTGTCAAAGTGACAGATTTCTGATAATTGCTTATTTCAAATAAACCAAACTACAGAGATTATTATTTTGCATTCATATATATACATACATATACACCTAGACAGCAATGAAATTGAAATTGAAAATAGAAAATTTTGATTTACCTCGTCCGCTTCGTCCAACGAAACGCAAATCGTTAAACTTGGCGACTTGGTTCTTCATCACCGCCGTGCAATTTCTCAATTCAGCACAAAAGTTCTCATCGTTTCCGGCGCGTACCGTCACCATTGTCCCATCACCAATGTCGCCTAATGCGACCACTTTAAACGCCATCGGTAATGTCTTATTGGATCGCCAGTGCGTTGGAAGCGCTGTGCATAGAAAATAGGGACTTCCCGTGCGTACAAGTTCGCCGGGATGTTCAGCTTGCACCTCATGTATGATATGCTCCGTCCACCATAAATCGCCGCCTGTGGTATTCGATGTGGTGTTGTTATTGATATAACCGCCGCCACCGGACGGTTCGCACATTCTTGTAATTTTCTGCCAGCCGTCTTCAGTATTTAGCGATACTGGTAGATGCATTAATTTGGCGGCGTTGTGGCGATGAGCGAGGAAGCGCTCGCAAAACTTTCTTAGAGAACGCGCGCGCGCGCGGTTCCTTGACCGCACGTTAAAGTCCCCTCGCTCTAAACTTTTTCCGAAATTTCTGCGAAAAATCAACGAACAGATAGCGCGCTTTTTTCAAATACATCTAATTGCGCGCACCGCGTTTCTATCATTTAGCTTTTGATGATTCACCTTTCTAACTGGAAATCTGGTTTTTACGTCATTTGTTTTAATATAAGAATAATATATGGGAAAAAATCACTGACGATGATCTGAGTCAATAAGTAGCCGCGCACATAACTTTTTTTTTTTATAAAACAAACGATTGCTTTGCCGGACACATAGAGACGCGCTTACTTGATATTAATGAAAAATTGTTTATTGTTTATGTATTTGGACCTTTCCTCTTCGCGGGTTCGTGTATAACTAGCTCCAAAATGTGTAGTCATTGAATGCATTTGCGGTTAGCCTTCCCATCGGTGGGAGAAAGAGAGGCAACGTACCCTTAGGCCGATGACAAAGCGAGACAACAACAGAAAACGCAGGCGCGACTCGAATTCGTTCCTAAACACTACATACATAAAGGTTTTTCCCATTCTCCCCGAAAAATACTTTTTCCACGCTACTTACGACTAAAGGACAATTTTCTTCGACGCCACCAACTCATTTTATCCTACCAATTAAAAGGCGGAGTACATTTAGCGCACTCCTTTATTATTAATAAATAATATTTCTTATTCGATACAACAATTAGCGTTTATCGTGTTGTTTGATGAGTATTAAATTCGCTCTGTGGCCACAACAATGGTATACATTCAACCATCAGGCGATGATGCCTGATAAAATCGTAAAGGTTTTTACAAACCAAAAAGCAAATGAAAAAAATTGTTGCCGCACATGGTTCGGTGTGTGTGTGTGTATGCGTTGTGGCGGCTGCATGCAATGAATTTAAAAAAGTTTTAGAGGTTTTTGCGGTATGTTCCTGATTTACAAGTCAATATAAATGCACCAACAATAATTAATTAATTAAGTAAGGCAAATTCTTTATTATATAGATTTTTATAAAAAAAAAAAGTAAAATGTTGCTATAATTTGGATCAGCTTAAAATGAATGAATGAAATTGATCTTTTCTAGGCTAAAATAAACCAATTGGAAAAGATCATTTATGAAAAAATTAACAATATTCAACATATACGTATATAATTTTTAATTATGTTTTTCTAGCAAAGCATTCAGCCTATTCGCCTTAACGACCGATTCTTTTATAAATTCGCACATTTCATTGCACACATTCTTCCATCGCCTCGAAAACTCCAGTTTATTATAATTACCAGTCTTCGTCAGTTCACGCAAATGTTTTGTTTGCGCATAGAAGAATTCAGTTGTTTCCAGCACCGCATCCTTATTCTCTAACACCTCATATTCAGCTGCCAACACATCAATATCGTCCAGCGTTAAACTACCCTCCCTATCCTCGCTAAGACTTCCTATATCCTCCTTCGATTCGTCCTGACTGTTGGATAGCGTTAATTGCGGCGTGGAATCTTCGAACATATCCATTGGCGTCTCTTCTTCATCATCAATCGGCGTTTGCATACGGCTTGTATCAATATCGGTAGCAACAAGTTCCTTAACACGATCCGCATAACGAAGCGTATTTAATGAATGTTCGCATGAGGCGACACCCGGCGAGATTAGCGCAATCATGCAGGTGCGTGATTTTTCGCCAATGAAAGAATCGCGCAGTACTTGCGTTAGTTTACTACCGCGAAACGGACAATGCGCCCCCTTCTTGCCCAACGCGCGTATACATTCCTTCAGCGCCAGCAACGACTTGTTGATATCGCCGCCCTCGATCCGCGTCTGTCGATTCGCTTTGAACGTATCCGCGCCGCGTTCATTGCCCGCCAGATCAATCAGCGAAAACTTGCCAACGATAGTGTTCGGCGTGTTGCGCTTAAATTTTCTTAACACTATTTGGAAGACGGCATGACTACGCGACGAATTCGTATTCGCTGACGTCTGTCCGGAGGTACGCTCATGCGATCCCTTCTGTATCAGCTGCAGCACATCGTCAACGTGTTCCACAACCTTCTCCGTCAGACCCACCACCTGCACCACCTGCTTACCATCCTCTAAGACGCGTAGCCGTTCCTTTTTCGCTAACAGATCGAACACCAATTTTCCGTAGATTTCGAAAAAGCTAGCAGACACGCAAAGACTCTGATCGCGATATTTTGAACATTTTAGCATTTTGAAAATATCTTGAGCCACATAGGCGTAGACTCCATTACTGAAATTCTGATGTCGTCCGCGAAACTCGCCGCCCATCGTATGCGTTTTCCCAGCGCCCGTTTGCCCATACGCGAAACACGTTGCCATGCCACCCTCAAAAACAGTCTTCACCAGGGGACGCGCTGTGAAATTGTAAACCGTCTCATTCGTACACGTCTCATCGAAAACGTAATCGAATCGAAACATTTGATTATCCAAATACTTGGTTAAATCGACTTTATGCTTAGGTTCATGGACAATTAGGACTTCTTTCGTAGGTACTGTAATCACATCGACCTCCTTACGCGTTATTTCCTTATCATTAAGCGGCCGCTTTCGTACACACACTGTTATCTGATTTTCCACCACCGCGTCATGTTCACGCAAGGGCGCAAAATCGATATTCGATCGGTACTCGTTGATCATATTCTGAAATTCCCAATTCGGATTTCCATGCTCCTGCGTCATTATCGCGTCTTTGAACGCCTTCTCGTCAGCAAAACGCTGTCGACGCTCTTCACGATTCTTCGCAATCACAGCGATCTCTTTCAGCGATTTCGATTTATCATTCTGGTCACGTCGATAGTTGGTCGGTTTGCGTAATTTGGATGGGGAACGTTGCGGAGACGTGCTCGGCGAATAGGAGTACTTGAAACCTATTTATTATAGTTTTTTTTTATAGAATATGTAGTGTCTTTAGACTTGGAGTACTCACTTTTTTTCTTCACTTCCGTTTCTAGTGGCACTGTTTTGTGCCATGATGGTAAAGCCTCTCTGGAACGAGACGACGAAGGAGGCGTTGAATTTTCAATAAATTTAGAACTAGATTGATGCGATCCACGTTCAGATACAACATATGGAAACATTTTCTGTCAGTAGCAAAACGTCAATTTGGTGTCAACTTCGAAACTGATAATTTTGTTTTAAATCAAATCGCTTGGCTACTAAACGAACTTCATTTGCTTTTATTTATTTTTTTTCTAAATTCTTTTAATGCAAATACCTTTGTTTGTTAGTGTATTTAGAGTAAAACGGGAATTCGTAATTCTACTTTAGCGACTTATGCATGTACAAAACATCAAGGCGCTTTGCATGCGCTAGCTAGGGAACTAAATGTAAAGTCGATGTCGCTATCCTTATTGTTATGGCAAATTGTCTCATTATTGACCAAACTTTCTAAGTTGACCAATTCAACGCTTAGCTGTCTGACTCATACAACGCTCATTATTATTATTATCATTACCATGGAAATGAATAATTTTCTTTGTACAATAACAATCCTTTCAACAATTATTATCAACTAACTATAAATGTTGAATTTGATTTAAAACTCAGCGCGCGCGCTCGTCATAAACTTATTATATATATAAACAATGGATAATTAATTATCATAGTAAATTTATTAGCTGTATAACAGGTTTATAATAGATGGTTTAATATTCTTTTACATCAAATTGATTTTAAAATTTTATAGAGTAGCGATCTCTTTCGGAAAACATTCAAAGTTTCTTAGTGCAACATTTTAATGAAAGAGGCGCTACGTACGTTTTAGTATATAAAAAATATAAATAGAGGGCGCTAGTAGTTTTCTATCACAATTTGTAAAAAATTGTATTTCAAAAAAAATTATTTTATAGTAAATTCACTATAAATGCTGAGAATCAAATATTTTCCAGGTGTTGCATTTTTAGCATATATGTTGCATTTATGAAGTAAGTGAACACTTTTAGAATCGTGAGAAATTCAATTATAAAGCAAATTCACATTAAATTTAACGAAAAATAGGAATAGAATTAATAATAAATAATTTTTTATATCACAGAACATAAGATAAACTATTTTTTAAATAACACTAAAAAACAACTTGAAAAGGGGGAAATAAAATTATAATTGGGATTTGAATTTTTCTCTAATTCGTCTATGTTGCATTTATAGAATGTATTTTGTGCATTTATAGAAAATGTAGCATTTTAAGAGAATTTAATGTATATAAAAAGTTATTTTAATATAATTTAATAGAAATATTTAAATTCGTCAAATTACAATTTTCATTAAGTACCTAATTTTTCTATTTTAAATTGTATTTTTTAATTCATGAAATTTCTTTTGTGTTTCAGATTGTTTTCGAGGCTTTCTTGTCCACGCTCCAAAATTAAGGTAAGCTTTTCATACATTTTATAATCTTTTGAAAAAAACATATTTTTTAGTAAAATCTTGTAACCGTCCGTCATATTATTATAATAGATAATAAGCTTATCCACATATAGAAATTAATATAACGTACGTTATGGTTTCGTCAGACTTTTTAAACCAAACAATGTGCGCATTATAATCAATGGTCACTCACGTGTAAAAGTGCCAAAAATTATGACATAAACATACTTGACCATATTACACAATACAGATCAAACGTACCGACATTTTGCATGCATTACCATTGTGTGGTCTTAAAAAAGTGTCAATAATAATTCGTCAAACGGGAACCGAAAATTTTTAACATTAAATAGACACATTAAAGCTTATATTTGTTGTTTGCTGTATGCGTTGTTATGTAGTAGGATGTTATTACCTAGTTTTTTTGCGTAATAAGATAGGGCACTTTTACATCCTTTTTAAGGATCCATCAAAGAAATTCTAATCTCCTCTGAAGATCACTTTATAAAGGTAATGGACACCTACTACTTACTATAATAGTCTATTATATCCAACTAAAAAATTGATCAAAATTGATGATAAATTCATTATAGCATGTTTGAGACGTGTGGGAAAATTTTGCACGACATTTTCTTCCTTCTTATAGTTACCTATACAGAATGCATTGTGTATCATAAATCACAGGTACGCGCCTATAATAAAAAATATATATAAGAGGTGAGGGCGCGCGCGAGCCCACAAAACACACATTTTATTAGGCGAGATCCCAAACAATTTTTTCATCTCTTCAACTCGATCCCAAAATCCACCTATACCTAATAATAAACAAACGAACCCTTTGATAAGTTATGAATGGGATCCTTTTTACGAGCTTCATTCATGCCACCATACGATATTAATCTGACAGTTATATTTTATATCACACACACACACACACTGACACACAACAAACAAACGACGACTGTGAAAGCGTCATAATAATATAAAAATGTGGGAGTTAATGCTCGCTTGTTTAATCTCTTCACGTGAATGAATGTGTCCAGACGGGTTTTTCATTTTGAGGTTATTAAACAATCAACAAATAGTTGGCAGAAAAAATGATTTCATTTCATTATTATGAGAAATAAATGACTTGATAGAAATGATTAGATAGATAGAAAGAGTCACATGTCCAATTATTAAGTTTAAGTGATCAATTAAAAGTTGATTGAAGTTATCTCTGTGGATTTGTTCCACATTGTAATGCATGTTAGTGAATTGTCGGAGGTTTTTACCACGAAGGTAAACCGAACATGGCTAAAGAGGCCGACCCCTTGTGTGTATGTGTGTGTGTAGCACCCTTCAAAGTGAGAACATGTACCCCTTTTTTCTTCCTCTCACCATTCGAATGCATTCATAATAAAAACGCACGTTAAAGTTGTGTAAGTTTGCACACACACAGCATCCTCTAAAAAGGGTCCAATAACTGTTTTGTTGACATATTGCTCGATGGATTTATTAGTGCTCTTATGTTATGCGCAATGTATGCAAACTTCTCTCTAATAAGTGATCATTGAATTATTTCCAATCAATAATCAGGGGATTTTTATACACACACACACACACACACACACACACACACACACGTTGTTGGTTGGACTCTAAACTAACGTTTGATCCATTTGACGTTGATTTCTATTCACGTGTAAAATGCAACGATGGCACCCTTAGCTTCCGGTCGCTCTTTTATATTTACAATACGACACACATTGTTCCATCCACTAGCTAGATGGACACGAAACTCAGCTTCTTTATGCTACACAATTTTTCGAACAGCTGGATAGTTTTTTTTTTTACTTATTATGTTGTTATTAAACGAAATTTCCTACTTATTGAGGTCTAATCTGCTCTTGTGTAATGTAATGTTGTAATTCGATTCAGGAATAGAGATGGACAAAAGTTTCTTTAAAAAAAAATGCAAACAATTGATTACTAAATTTACCATAAGTAATATCAAGTTTCTCGTATTGTCCTTGTATTAGTTGTGAGCTACTAAAAGAAATCGACGACGAAAAGAATCCACCAGCAGACTCATATATCTTTCTATAGATTCTCAGATGGAGACTGATAAGAATGTGTCTAATTGTTATCTAACGCAAAACGCCTTGTTTTTTCGGTTGAATGTATTTGTGGGTTTTTATTTTTAGTTAATTTCAAAGGGAGTTAGTTGTCTGTATAGTTAGTTGAGCCGGAGCGGCGTTTTCAAATAAACAAGAAGAATCTTTTACGTTGATCTGTAACTTCTGTTCGGTTTATGTGGCATTTTAGGTCATTAACAGAAAAAAATGTGGACGACCACTTACTGTGTGTCTCTTAACCAGTGCAAGGAAAATAAATTTTATACAAATCGGCACGTGTTTTGTTAATGTCCTTTTGAACTTTATGTGGTGGACATGTAACACCTTGCCTTAAACGCAAAAAATCTGCTCTAAAATTGGCAATAAATAACGAAATTATCTTGAAATTTCATAAATCGATTATCAATTGTTCTAGATTTATGTATTTACAACCGCAACGAATTTGCTTGACAATTGTGGTGTATAATAAACTAATTTTTGGTCTCTATTTGAAAAATACGAAAAAAAAAAAGGAATACATAGAAAAGTATTTAGTGAAATTTATGGTCAATTATCTATTCAATTCAATGGACAAAAATTAAACTTATTGAAAATGAGCTGGAGAAGAGAAACGTTTATCCTTCGATTCGATCCGGTTTTGAAAATTCATGGAAGTGTTCGGTTTTAGAAAACGCTCCACATAGAAATGAACGCTTATTCCATGGAACACGACCAACTTGTATGTGGACGATAAGAAGTTTGTTGGTTAGTTTTTCCTCAGTGTTTGTTAGTCGAGGGCAAATCAAAAGGGACGTATCATATCAAGTGTGCGACGCTTATCTTAGCCCATTTCACTTCAAGTGACCAAACGCGTTCTGGACAATCGCACCCTCTTTACGTTTATTTCTATTTGATTCGCATTTTATTTGCTGGAAGAATTGTCCCTCAATGTTGTGCTGCGCCATAAAAAAAACACATATCATAAAAAAAAGTGTTCAATGGGTTAGTTAGAGAGGGCGTTCGTGTAGCTGGCCATCATTATTATTTTAAACGACTTTAAGCATTGAATATAAATTTTTAAAATAAATAATAATGCGTATTGTGTGTCATCGAAATATCGTTCGTTCGAAAAGTTTTCTGTATAGAATGTACGCGCGCCCACCCATTGACTTTCATGACATGACAAATGGTCCCTAAACATCTTCATTGCCAAATACTTAACATTTCGTCTTTACATCTAGTGGGTATAAGGTTGAAAATCTGTTAGACAAACAATTCTTCATGCTTTATTTAAGGTTAACACTTTTATTTCCTTTACAAGAATGTGCTATAATAGACTTTAAACATTTTCACTAAAATGAGTGATAATTATGGCTTTTGAAAGATCCTCTAATTAGAGGCGATTAGTTAGTGCATTTGTTTACTTTTTTCAGATGCATAGTAATTATTATTATACATCGTAGTTGTTGTCGTGTCACAACAACAGGAAATAGTAACTTTAATTATAAAGCTTTGTTTTTTTCGTTGGATGGAAAAGAGAACCGAATACATACATTAATCCCATTCGTTGATAGTTTTATTAGACATTTATTACTATTGTTAGTTCAAAATGACTCACTTACATGGTTTTTATATTAGGCTATTAAAATAGTTTTGTGCATTTCTAGAGAAATATCGATCAGTTTACATATCAAAAAGATGACAAAGCTAAATTTCTAAAAATGAGAACAAATTATTTAAATTTATTGAGTATTTTGTATAAATGTACAGTATAAATATTATTTGGACCGGTTATTTTGAAAGTGGTGTAAGTCCATTTTTAAAAAAAATGAGATTTTACGAAATTTATGCTTTATTTAGTGTAAACTTTTGATTTATAACTAATTTTTATTTAATATCTTAAAAAATGCCAATGTTTTGTTCAATTTAAATTGACAGCT
>JAODFZ020012865.1:0-12039 GCA_027574845.2 Deinopsis erosa
AAATTAACTTTTTCTGAATCAGGGAGGTCAAAAACGTATATTTCCGTAAAAATCTCGATATCGAAAATTTTCGCGATTACTATACTTTCTTTTACTTCGTAAATGAAAGTAAAAAAGGTTTGCATTATTAATTAGATTTTACGATTTATTTTTTATATAATTTTAATTTAAAAAAAACTGTTAACAATAATAATGGGTGATCTTAAAGTCAACTTTCATATATCATATATTGTCAAAAATATGGGAAATACCAAATTTTGCACAAATTAGAAAAAGGAAGCCGCTTAAGCCTGTTTGAGGCGTTAGAGATCAATAAAGCCATTAAGGCCAAAGAGTTTGTCTCTAACCATCAAACAGACTTAAGCCCTTCCCCTATCATTAACAATATTTTATAAATAGTACGCACATTTTAAATTTAAGTTAGTTTAAACCTGATTAAGACTGTAAGTAAAAAAGATGTTATCTTTAGTTTAATTAATTAAATATACTGTAAAACAAGTGTTTATCAAATTATTTTAATAATTACTTTTATTCATAATGTTTTACTAAGTGCCTACCACCAAATCCTTAAATTATTTTACGTTTTTCTTACCCATTATGGGTTGAGCATCTAATGTGACGACTGTGTGATCGGATCCTGCCAAATCAGTGTAATATTTCTGGATTTGCTCATTTCCATTTACGCCATTCCCATTCCATGTTAATAAACCAGTTTCCAGATATAATCTGGCTATAAGCTAGAAATGATAAACGATTTCGTAGTGCACATGTGTATTTACGTTAGCATTTCACTTACATGCCGCCTCTTATCGACTGTTTCATAATAAAGTTTAGTAAATTCTTCTGCGGTGCGACAAGCCTGATCAATTTTCGATTTAATAGTCGTATCCATATTTTATTATAATATAAATTAACAAAATTTTATTTTTTAAATAGTAGAGGTTATGTTTTTCTAAACACAACTTTCTAGAACATTACAATTTTGCCTCCTGCTACATAGATGTCACCACTTTAAAACAGTACCAATCCAAAATTATAAAAATAAATATTTTAAAAATTATTTATTTAAACAAATACATTATTTATAAATTTAATATTATTTCAATATTCTAGCAGATAACAGTTAATTTAATTGATTACATTTTTAATTATATTAGTTCCTATAGATAATTCATAATAGAACGCACGTGTGTAGTGAAAACAAAAATTAAAAAACATTTACATTTCTTGTCAACAAAATAATAAATTAATAGGAATTGTAGAAATATTTTGATATGCATAATAGAACAAATCAATGTGTAATTGCGTCGTATTGAAGCATGCTGAATGAGGTGGGCGTAACTCTTTATTTTCAATGATTTGGTACACTATCGATCATGAGCAGTTCACGTAAACAAAGACTACTTACCTAATTAATGCTTAAAAATCATGCAAAACTAGACCAAATACCTACCCTCTTGTCACAATTGCATTTACATGAATAAAATATAGAAGAAATTATATTATTTTGAACAAACAAGGACAATTTTTAGCAAAAATGATAGAAAAAAGGTATAAAATGCATTTCGCATACTTTAAATATTTTCATTGTCAAAAATGAATTAAAAATTAGATTAAAAGAGTTTGTTGCAATTTTTTAGGTTATTTGAATGAAATGGTCAGTAAAATAATGAAAAGTAATGAAATATTGCGCTTCTGGAATGTATGGAATCTAGAATTTTTGTATGGAATACATAAGATTTTTTGAATAAATAATTTTGTAATGAAGATGATGAGTGTTGGTGCTTCTGAATAGTCAGACAGATGCTGCCATCTAGGTTGTCAATGTTGTTAGGCTTACCAAATGGAGTCTAATGGAGTCGATTTTATCAGAAAACATTGAAATATAATAAATAACATGAAAATTCACATAAAAAATGGTAATCATCATATAAATTATAATTAGTGATTGAAGTAGTAATGGTGTTTAACGAAATTTGTGCGTGTGTTTGGAAGCAAGTGCAAATGTTTACAATTTAGACATGGGAGACACCTTTGCTGTTTGTCAAACTATTTTACATGATTGTCGGCAATAAATTGAAAATAATGGATAAGAATGCATGCTAAAATATGGGAAATTAATTTATTAATGGTTTTAATATAATTTTGATCGGATTGAGCGCCACAATAACCTATTAAAATACATTGCCATAGGCTACCTTCATGTCTTATTTTTTTATTTTTTTAGAATCATTAAACGACTAAAATAGTGGCAATTTTCAAATTTATTGTATTCATTCAGCTATTATATTGCATACAAGATAAATTCCTTGCTTACGGAATGAAATTGAAACGAGAGAAGCGAATCTTGACAAAACATTTAAATATGAATTAAACCTTTGTTATTGTTTAATAATTATGTTTGAAAAACAATCAATCTAAGTGGTGGTTTTTAATTTCAGACGCAATCTATCTACGTAACGACAGTTTTTATACCGATAAATATGTAGTAAGCGAATTCGTTGATTAATATGAAATATAATACTAAAAATATATATTTTTGTTGCATTGGCAGGTTGTACAGTAAGGCGATATAACGTGCACTGTTTGTGCGATGTCCCAGAGAGTTAAGCGGCCTAACCGTTCTGATGATGGCTCGGTTCCTGTTAAAAAGCGCAAGGTAAATTCGCTTATTAGTTATTCACAAAATGTTATTTTAATCGAATTGCATTTCAGCGACCAGCGATGGCGCAGGAAGAAGAAGAAACCTCCTCCCTGGCGTCATGGAGGCCAATTAACGACCTCAAAATATACAATCGTTCAACAACTGAAGCACCTGCTGAATTATTCAGAAAGGATTTGATTAGCGCTATGAAGCTGCCTGATTCAGAACCTTTAGCATCCGATGAATATTGGGTTATTGTGGACCAGTGGAAGCAGGAATGGGAAAGGGGAGTCCAAGTACCTGTTAATCCCGATTCATTGCCAGAACCCAGTGTGACTGTTACTCATTGTGCTCCCGTAAATTCGAAACAATTGCAAGAATTCAAACCGTAAGTGAATGAATGAAAATAGATAATTTAAGGAAATGGAGTGTGTATATGGATTTATTTGATCGTTGTTTTTTTGTAGGCCGAAAGTGAAATATATTCGAATAACGAAAGATGACAATTTTAAGCCAGAGGAGCATTATTTATCGACGGCACCGGCCCAATCAGAAGCAGCGTGTTCTTATGATCTGGATGAATGTGATGTCGCTTGGCTAAAATTAGTTAATAATGAACGGTTAGCATGTGGATTAAATCCAATAACGGAGGACCAGTTAGAGCGAGTTATTGAACGTTTAGAATTAAGGTGCTGGGATAAAATTCAAGCAATACTCAGGAATGAAGAAGGATTAGGAATAGAATATGATGAGAATGTTATATGTGATGTGTGTAGGTCGCCGGATAGTGAGGAAGGCAACGAAATGGTGTTTTGCGATAGTTGTAATATTTGTGTGCATCAAGCTTGCTATGGAATAACGCGAATTCCGGAAGGACAATGGTTGTGTTGTACGTGTACGATATCACAGAGACCTGAATGTGTGTTGTGTCCAAATAAAGGTGGTGCAATGAAATGTACGAGATCGGGACAGAAATGGGCTCACGTCTCGTGCGCGTTATGGATTCCTGAAGTGAGCATCGGTTGCGTGGAGAAGATGGAGCCGATTACAAAGATCTCGAGCATACCTCAAAGTAGGTGGGCTCTCATATGTGTTTTGTGTAGAGAACGTGTAGGTGCCTGTATACAATGTTCTGTAAAAACTTGTAAAACTGCTTATCATGTTACCTGTGCGTTTAAGCACGGTCTAGAAATGCGAGCGATAATCGAAGATGAGAATGCCGACGATGGTGTGAAATTAAGATCGTACTGTGAGAAACATTCCAAGTCGAGCAAAAAGGAGAAGAGTATATGCTCCGGTTCGGAGGATGACGATTGTAAGCGCAAGAAGCGAAAGGATATGACATCGGAGGAGAAGAATCAGGCGCGTGCCGCCCGCCTACAAGAGATCGAAACCGAATTTTTTAAGCATGTTAGTTCAAAGGATATTGCTGTACATATTGAAGTAGATGCGGAGGCGTTGCAATACATTTACAACTATTGGAAATTGAAGCGGAAAGCGGGCAATAATAGGCCGCTACTTCCGCCAAAATCCGAGGATGTCGATATGCTCTCTCACAAACAGGAACAGGCTGATCTGGAGAAGATGAAGATGTTTGTGCAATTGCGACAGGACTTGGAGCGCGTACGCAATCTGTGTTATATGGTGAGTCGCAGGGAGAAACTGTCACGCACATTCTTTCGTATGCGCGAACAAACATTTCATAAGCAAGTGGCTGTGTTACAACAGAGTGGAAGCAATTCACTTAATACGAATGTCGTTGATGCGATTATGGAGGCAAATCATGGACCCTCAATCTACGATCGTTTATATTCGCATAACGATGCAATGGATCATGCGAACGATTTCGATACGATACTTGCGCGTATTGCCGGCGTCAAATCGCCGCCGCATGATTCCAGCGACGAACGTAAACCGGAAATTAACGGCTTATTCAAAGATGTGAAAAATAATCCGTATAAGAAGTTGTATTTCAATGGGGCGTCTAAAAGACGCAGCGGCAGTTTGTATGGCAGTAGTTTATCAAGCGCTGCTAGTAGCAGCGACGAGCGGCCGAAGGATAATAAGGAGAATCGACTGCACTCGAGTTCGGAGGATGAGGAGAAGCCGTTGAATAAGAAGCGGCAGTCGCCTAATAAGAATTCAAATAGTAAGGTGGCGGATAGGAGGCGAAAACGGCACAGTATTACACATCCTAAGTTCGATAGTAGCAGCGAAGAGGATATTAAACCGATTAAGAAGGAATGGCAAATGTCGAAGTCGCGCTTAAAGCAGATCGAAAGTGAATTAGGCGTTTCAGCTAGCGATAGTGACGATTTAATGCCGATTAATAAGACCACGACGACGTCAATGCGAAAAGCAATTTCGTCAATCTACTCAGATAGTGATAGTTCGGACTTGTCGACGAAGAACGATGACAAGTCGTCGAATGCGGCAAGCGATAGCCAATCGCAGAGTAAAGTACGTACAAAGGCGGCGGTGAAAGAGTTCTCTAATAAGCCGTCAACCTCTAAGAGCCCGAATAAGAGCAGTCCGGAGGTGAAAAAGAAGGGCAAAGAATCGACGCCGAAGAAGGATGCGAGCAAGAAGAAGGATTATGTTGGCTCTGATCTCATTGTACCACAACGACAGGCGGCGAAGAAGGCGAGCGAGAATTTGAAATCGACTACGACAGCTAGAGCGAATAATAAAGATTTGTCGACGAGCGCTGAAAATGATATTAAACAGCCGGTGGAGGAGGAGAAGAAGGAGAAGACGGCGCATCGTAAGACGAAGGCTGGCCGACCGCCGAAAGACGCTGTCAAGGAGGATGTCAAGGTGAAGGAGGATAAAAGTCCGAAAAAAGAGGCGAAGAAAGTGGATGATTTATTCGATGCGGAGAAGGAAGTTGATAATCAAGATTTATTGGCTTATGTGCCTCAACGGCAGGCGGCAAAGAAGGCCGCCGAACATATTAAAAGCGGCCTGGGCAAGCCCACATCCGATGTACAAAACGATGATAATAAAATCAATAAAAAGGATGTTAGCGATGATATTAAGACTAATAATAAGAAAGAGACAGCAGTTACGAAGAAAGATTCTGAAAGTAAAGTGAAAGATGTTGTTGATAATAAAAGTAAAGCGGAGGCGGCAAAAGTATCTGAAAATAAACGAAAGTCTTCTTCAAATAGTAGTACGTCTTCCTCGTCTAGTTCTTCCAGTGATACATCAAGCAGTTCCTCTTCGGATAGTGAAGACGATCGGCCTACGAAAGCGCAATCGGAGAATGTATCATCGCCGCGCGATCAGCAAACAACAAAACGGACTGGTACCAAGGACTGGCCCTTTCTTGACAAGGCAGCCAAGTCTGCGGCTTCAACCAGTTCAACATCCGATTCAAGCGACTCGAGTCGAGCTCCATCGCCCGACAACCATAAATTGCCAGCCACCATCACCAATCATGCGAAAGAGCAACAACAACGTACACCGAAACAAATTGCTCGAAGTGCATCCAATAAGTTTGGTAGAAAAGGCGCTGATAAGAAGTCGACGCCATCTGAAAGAGAGGAACATGCACGATCTAGAGGCAAGGGACGGACGACAGCTAGGGGTAGGCCGCGCACATCAACCCACACAAGTGATCGGGTCGGAGATGCTCATGTCCGGGCTGGAGATATCGTTGAGTGTGCTGAAAGAAATCGAAACGCCACCAAGACAAGTAGTAGCGGGAAGGGAAAATCAGATGGCGTGGAGAGTAAAACGAAAGAGGCCACAAAGTCCAAAGGTAAACTATTCTCTCCGGTCAGGGAAGCGGAGAAGAAATTGAATGCGGATGCGGATAGTAAGGCCGAATCGGAATTAGGCGATTTGGAAAAGGAGATATTGGAGCGTAAGGCGGCCTCGAATAAAACGAGCAACAAATCAATGTTCGATAGATTATTTGGACCGTTAGAGCACAAACAACGAACATCGCCTGAGAAAACTCTCAAATCGCCTGTCAAAGAAGTGAAAGAAACGCCTCCTGTTAAACAATCAACTAAAAAGTCACCTGTCAAGACGAAAAGCATCGACGATATTTTCGCTAATAAATTGAGTAACGCAATATTGAAGTCACCTGAACAAAATAGCACAATAAAGAAGAAAGAGGAGTGTGATTCGATGGAGCACAAAACGAATCTGCTGCTTGAGAGCACAAAACTTGATAACGAACAGGATAGTAAAACAATCAACAAGCCGACGAATAAAACGACGCAGAGCCATTCGATATTTTCACCAAATCCGCATCATCATCATAACAAAGACGACATTATTCTCGACGATTTCGATATATTAGACGACGATTTCGGCATATCGAAAGACGTCGAATCTGTTAAGCTGCCGCTCACCTTCTCCATTGCCAATTCGATTCTTTTCAAAGAGGATACGAAAGAGGATAGCGCTCGCGAGACGCTGAATCTGGTGGAGAAATTGCGTATGGGTTTGAGTAAGAAGTCTACCGGCTACGATGTGGACGATGCATTAAGTGTGGCGTCGAGTATAAATAAAGAGAACGAGCGGCTAGATTTCACCGAACAAATTGTGCCCAATCATATTGTCGATACATCACAGAAGGATGAGGGCAGCAGGAAAGGCGAACAGACGGCGCAGATTAATTTGAAGATGCGCGTTGAGGTGACTGAGGCGAAGTACGATGTTGATGATGATGATGAGGAGGAGGAAGAGGAGAAGGCGTACAATAAGTTTATTAGTTGCGAGGCGAATGTACAAATGGATATGACGAAACGTGTACCTGAAAATCAGCATGTCAATGTGACAACGCAATCGGATGAACGATGGGTGCCACCTAGCGAGAACTATCCGAATCTGCAGGCGGTTGATGAGAAAACGTTTAATGAACAAGTGAACGAAGCGGTGCCATCCTACATGCAGCAGCAGCAACAGCAATATGAGAATCAACACAATTCGCCGATAACAACAACGAATCTAGCGCCGATCGAGAATCGCTTACAGCAGGACGATTTGCTGAAGAACGAATCGCCGAACATGCACGATCGACGCGTGACACAAACACCATTCTTGGAGCCGCCTTCCGTGTCGATGGATTGTATGCAATCGCCGAGTCCGTACGCCGATTTACATCCGCAGGCGAAATGGGCGGAAAGTCATGTGATGCCAACGCGCCGCTCTTCGTCCAGTTCGGCGATTTCGACGGCGAGCAATTTGTCGCGTCGCAACGATGTGGACGATGAGATGATGAAGCGACAAGAGATGCTGATTATGAATCATCCCGCCTTGGATGGCATGCAGTTTGGCGTACTTCCATTTCCACCGAACGCAATGGACACATTTCCCCAATACACCGAAACGAATCCATTCGCTAATACTCCAGTTAGTCTTTTTCCTCCTACCAATATAAATACTCAAATACCATTCCCTTCACCAGGTGCAGCATTATTTCCTCCACCATTCGGTGCCTCATTCCCGACTCCACATTCTGTTATTCCCCCGCTACCCAAGCCGATGGAGGAAGCATTACATTTTCCACCCACAGCTTGCACGGCCGCTTTTACATCATCACAGCACAATATGGCATTGACAGCAGCAATGGTTAATCTGCCAGCGGTTGTCACCCCAGCACCGAAAGAAGTCGCTATCGAGGAAAAAGTTACCGAACCAATATCACAACCAGCAGCAACAATTGAACCAACACCACCTACAGAAGAAGTGCTCTCTTCGCCTGCATTAAGCAATTCTACACCGAATCATGTGGAACCATCTCCGAATCCGTCCTTAAAATCGAACAGTTCAACCGGTAAGAAATCGCCATCGAAACCAACGCGCACATCAGCGCGTTTCATATCGCAGAACAAATCGCCTAGCAAGAGTCCGGGTAAAAGTCCACGACAGGAGCTGAATAAACTTAGCGGAACAGGAAAAGGTCGTGAGAGCAAGAAGGGCTCGTCGAAGGCGAGTACAGGAAGAGGAACGCAATCACAGGCGCGCGGACGTGGTCGAGGTAGGGGACGAGGCCGTACAACGCATACGCAACACGATTTCGACTATGCGAACGCAAATACCATACACAATAAGCTCGTTGGCACCGTCTACGATCTCGATTTCGACGATGACATGTCGAATGAAATGGGCGATCTACGAGCGATGCGCGAACGCCGCAAATCGGCCGACCTACACGAGCAGCGTAAGAGCGAGATGGCATCGCGCGATTCTTCAGAATCGCCGAAATTCACCAGTCCCGCGCAGAAGAGTCGCACGTACAGCACGAATTTGAGCGAATTGCGTCCGCCTACGCCGATCAGCGAAGAAACGACCAAAATACCATCACCCGTACATCATACATCAGCCGCTGCGACGACACAAGAACCGAAACCGTTTGCAAATATCGTTCAGCCCGTACTACCCGGACCAGTTGATATGCGTACATATAATAGTACATTCGATAATAATCAGTATAATGAAACGAATCTTTTAGGCGCATTCAGAGAGGGCGTCGTTGAGCAGCCGGCTAATGAAGAATTCGACGAGTACTTTGAGAAAGAGCTGCAGGGCGCACTAACCGCCAGCCATAAGAAACCTGAAGAGCCGCACGTACCTGAAGTATCAAACATAAAAGTTTCATTATCTGATTCGCGTAATCAGCTGAAGGTGAAAATTAAAGGTCCCATCGCCAATTACACATCATCCGTTGCGCCACTACCACCCGCCAATGATACGACCATAACTAGCATACAAACGAATTCAATATCAAACAATTTAACGATAACGAATGTGAATAGCGCAAATATTAATTCGGGCGCATCGACCAATTTGCGACGAATGCGCAAGAAGGAGCTGTTGCGACAGTATTGCTCGCAGGACATGAATATGGACGATCCATCGCACAATCCCGCCTTTACAAGCGTGCCCGTCGCGCCAATTAATCGTACTATTATCACCATACCGAAAGCGGTGGCGTCGATGACCAGCATTCCAACGAAAGACGACTATCGCGATTATAGAACCGGCGCGGATGATCTCTACGAGACGAAGATCAAGAAGGAGAAGGCAACACGACCTAGTTTATCGCGCGAATTACGACAATTGGACATTCCACCATTGGACGAGGATAATTCGATGGAACGACGACGCAGTATCGGTTCAAATAATAGTAATAGCAATTTCCCGATTGCGTTCGATAGTAATAGCAATAAGCGACGCGGACGTCCACCACGACCAGCGCAAACAACACCAAAACTTAAAATTAAAATTAGCAGTAATAGTATTGTCGGTGGTGGTACTACGAGCAAGATTGATGATAAGAAGGATCGCATACGGCCGCCAAAGAAGCGTCTATCAGCTGCGGTGGTTAAACCGAGCGTGGAAGATTTGCGCAGGGAGAGTATGAAATTCCGTAAGCAAGTTATGGCCGATTTCGGTGAGGAGAAGAAGGAGAAGAAGAAAAAAGACAAAAGCAATAAAAAGAGTAAGAAAAAGAAGAAGCAGGACGTACAAATCGTATCAAATGAGATGATGAACACAACCAAATTAATTATACGTTTCGGTAAGAAAACAGACAACGTAACAACAACAACAACAACAACGGCGGCAATATCAACAACAACAACCGCAACGACGACGACTACAACAGAAAAACCGAATAATATCGATAATACAATTGATAATAATAAATGTGAGGTGAATGATGTGAAAAAGGACTTTGCGCAGGTGAGCAATAACGATGGTGAAAGGACAGAATGTGTTAATCTAGATGAAACGAGCGGTGTAGTGAATTCGAGTAGTAGTAGTAGTAGTACCTCCGCGCTACGAATGGTACGGACGAATAAAACGCCGATAAAATTAAAGTTGTCGCGATGTTTAGAGGGTTCCGGTTACGTAATGAAAACGCCGCCATCCGAAAAGGAGAAAACAACGGCAACGACTGTACCACCACCTCCCCTTACAACCACCACCACCACTAGTGCAGCCACACTGAATCTCCCAGAACCACCACCACCAGTACATACAGCAACACCCTTGCCCTTAAACAAAGATTGCGAAGTTAGATGATAAATTTGTGTATAAAAATAATAATGAGAGACTTGTATAAAAGAGTACTAACTAACTTAAAATTAGGTGGCAGTAATATTTGTACAGTTGTATTATTAGCTCCACTCTACCCTTCCACAACTTGTTTAAATTATACATAAATATATATATATGAAAAATATAAATAATCGAAACGTGTATATACATGGATGTGCATCGGAAGAAAAATTTATCATGTTTATCATATGTACACATGTATATATGTCGTCGTCTAGGAGAAGAGGACACACTTGAATGTTGTGTGTATGTTTTTGATTTGATGATGATTCTCATGTACAAAAAGTCAATTACATTCACAAGACATGTATTCATATTTTTGTAAATACTGTAAGTTATGGTAATCATAATAACTGTGAATATTACATAGTACTAATTTATATAAAGAAAAATTTCATTTAAAATGATTAACTCGTGTTGACAATTTTGATAGCTAGATCGTTATTAGAGTTTCATCAAACAATATTTAAATAAAAGGAAAAAAAATGGCAAAAAATGAGGAAATGAGGATTATTGTACAGAACAAATGGCTTGCGTAAGTGCAATTTATTTATAAATAAATAGATTTGTTATTGTGAAAGCCATTATTTTTAAACTATATATATTATATATAAATATTATTTGTACAGATTTTATTTTTATTTTTTTTTTGTATTGTAATATATATTAAATGAGAAAATACTTAAATATTATAATTAAGATATTTTATTTTTTATACCTGTTTTTTGTAAGTGAGAGCGCGCGGAGTGTTTGTTCTGTTTCATTTCTCTTTTGTTTTTCTATCAATGCATATATATTATATTTGTGAGTATTAAAATTGCACAAGCCATTTGTTTGTTTCATGTTACAAACAAATAATATAAATACATATATAAAATTATAAAACTTCTATTTCACTTTTAAGAGTACCATCCTTTGTTATTATTTTCTATTACATATTATAATTAACATGAATTGAATAGAAAGAAATTTATTATGTTTTATTACGTTTCTGTACACTGTATTATATATAAAAGAAAAGGAATTAAGAGAAAAATTGTTTATTGTGTATAGTTTACAAGCATCAGCAGGACTGTATTTTAAAAGAAAAACAAAACTTGTATATATGTACTTTTTAATCTGCAGATAGATAAATTATAAAAAAGAATTAAATGAAATTTTGTTCACTTTTTTTTATTTTTCATGAAAAATCAACCTTATGCTATGTCCACACCGGGATACATTTTGTTGGCAACATGTTGACAACACTTTGTTGAGATACATTTTATGTATCTGGATACAAGTTGATGGATACACGTCAACATTCGGCGGCATAA
>JAODFZ020012959.1:0-11885 GCA_027574845.2 Deinopsis erosa
AAATTTCAGCTCGATCCGATCACGGGAAGTCGGTTAATTTGCCGTCGAAGGGGGAACCCTCATACTGACTTACTTACATACATACAAATGCGAAGTTAATATAGAGAGAGTAAAAAGTAAATTCAGTCAGTATATTAATGGCAGTAGAAAAAATACAAAATGGTAGTATTTATTTTAAAATGCATCTACAAAAGCAAAAAATTATCACCTTTCCTAACTTTCCTAAAAGTGCTGTAAGTTTTATTATTTAATGCCGCAATATTTGTTATAGCGCCGGCTGCCGCATTATTTTTATACTGTCGAATTATTATAAAACTCCTGTAATATTGTGTTATTCTGCCAAATGCTACTGCCCGAATCAAATTTATAATGCTCAAAAATATTATATTACTTTATTATTTTAACATACTATTTATTCTTTTATAAGAGCTTGTCACCTAATTATTATCATATTTCAAAGTTGTAAATTAACATTTTAAATGTAACTTAATATTAAAGTTATAAATTGTAATTCTATAGATAGATAATAGTAAAAGAATAATTAAACATATAGGACAGGGCTGTCCAACAGGCGGCCCGCGAAACTATTTTTCTGGCCCGCGAGTAATCCTACATTTAAAATTAATCACACCATTTAAGCGATAGTATTATTTACTTAAATTAAAACAACTCTTCTTATTAAGTGTATACTTTTTGGTCCGCAAAATGTTTTTTAACGAAAAAATTAGGATATTGTAAAATATAATATTAATATTACATAGATGATTGGCCCAGGATTTAAAGTAACTTACACATTTTTTTATTGTTATGCAACTTATTAGAACAAATATGTACATATTATAAACTTTCTGTCACCGTCAATTGTATTTTTTTTTTAATTAAGTGATTATAAAGAAAAAACGGATTTTTGAAAATGATTAACTCTAAATTTGTTAATTTATAAATAATAAATATAACAAATAACTCCACTAATACACCATAAATTTACTTCTATGTTATGCAAGATTTTAGATATTGCCAAATTGCTTATGATTTGATTTTGTAATATGTATATTATTTTAACTAAATTCTTTGTTCTTTAAACGAGAATCGTGAATTGATAATTTTATCTGACATATGCTTTCTTTCAGGGTATTATTCAAAAAATGAAGTAAAAATTTGTGCAACTATTGATTTAGATCCGTTAAATAATTGTCATCCAATGGATTGTCATATGAAATATTTAGGGACTAGAAATTACTTTAATCACAAATATAAGCGTTGTCAAAAAGTTCCAGTATGTATAAGTGATAACACGAAAGAAATGCCCGATATTGTAAGTATAATAATTAAAAATGAATATTAATTAAACCAGTGGTTAGGTTACCCGTCCTTAGACGGGTAAGGCAATCGTTGGCTGTCAATTTGACGTTTTAATTTTCTTTATGTCAAATTGACAGTTGTAAGTGACATCTATCGGGTAATGAAGAAACGACCGGTCGTACATACGAACATACAAACAGTCGTATTATTATAATAGATAAACATACAAATTTATGTTGCAAATCTTGCAATTTGCAAGTGGATAGTTTATTAAACACAACTTTTGATGTAAATTTTATGTTTTATGATTAAATGGACCGTTTATTTTGATAGTGGTGTAAGTCCATTAAAAAAAATGTTACGCAATTTATGCTTAATCTAGTGTAAACTTTTTATTTATATTTAATTAGTATTTGATATCTTAAAAAATGCCAATGTTTTCTTCAATTTAAAATTGACAGCTAAAAGAAATTACATAAATAAATAAATACACATTCAATATACATTATTTTAGTTATATTCGCCTAAAAGAAATTTATATAATTAAATTACTTGCTGATAAATTGATAAAAACATAGCCAGACATAACCAGACTAAATTATTTTGTCAATTAAAAAATATTAATTTATTATTCATTATATGCTAACCTTTAATTTTCTCGAACAAAAATGGACTTACACCACTTTCAAAATAAACGGTCCAAATGTTAAAAATCTCTAATATGATATGAATGTAAAGTCTGAAGAAATTTTTATAATAAAATGAAATATTTTTATAGACAATAATTTAGTTGCATAAATTTTAATTTAGGATATTTATATAAATTTTTGTAAATGTGTCGCTCGTAAGATTTAATTGAAGATTAAGACTTTTCAATGAATTTTGGATCATTTGTGACGTCAAAAGTTATTCTTCTCTTCTAGCAATAGTTTTTTATTAACTTATTATTGAAAATTTTATATTGATGTTTTTGAATTCAGTTGAAAGTAATTGTGGTGTATTCCTCATAAATGAATCACTCTGTATACTTAATACTATGTCCGAATTAGGAATTATAGTTTAAGTCTTAAGAGATTTCCTAAAAGTTATTTGAAACTTTTTCTTATAATTTTATACGGAAACCAGATATTAAGCTGTTACGGTACTTTTTGAACTCATTGTATATAAATATAAAACAAAATTTATTAATTTTTCATAAGCTTTTCATTGAAATAAAATTTTCAAAATAGTTTAAAAGTAATACAATATTTTTTATTTTTGGTATAATTCAGTAAATAAATATTTCATTGTAAAACTATATATTTCAATACTTTTAAATACATATTATTGATTAAAATATAAATTATTTATTATTGTAGATATATTCGATAACTAATAACAAATGTCGAGATATGGAACGTTTTGTAACCAAAAGCGATTTACAAATAATCGAAAGTGGACCAACGCAAGGACCTTGTGATGAAACATATCATCAATACATGAATGTCAATTGTCATTATGGTAGAATTAATAACGAAAGTGGCATGTGTGATTGCGATGATGGCTGGATATCAACACCATTAGATAAAGATCAAAGCGATACTGCTAATTTATTAGTCTATCATATGTGTAATATTGAAATCAGTGGTTGGTACGACACAAGCGCACGTAAAATTAAAGTCGTCTGCTTGATAGTTGGAGTGAGTTATACAAATCATGTGATGTTGGTTTCCAATATATTTATTATTACTGAATACAGGTTCTTGCTGTTGTTATTGCAATGATTATCATTTTATGCTCATTTCTTATACAACAATGTTACAACTGCATTAAAACATTTGAGAATCAAGGAAACACAAAATCTAATAAAAACAAACCAAAAAGAAGTGCATTATCTTGTTGTGCATCACGCCGTAGAAATGAGTCACGATCATCAAAACCATCAAAACCATCAAAAGCAAGCAAAGCAAGCAAAGCAAGCAAATCAAGTAAATCTAGTAAATCAAGTAAATCAAGTAAATCAAGTAAACCAAGTAAATCTAGTAAATCTAGTAAATCTAGTAAATCAAGTAAATCAAGTAAATCAGGTGGTGACACTTCTCGTACTCGTTCAACTCGCACAAAATCTTCATCGTATGTTTAATTAACTCATATATACATATCATTTATGTATTAATTTTAATTTTATTTTTATACATATATTATAGGTAGTTGTAAATATATTTTCTATAAACAAAGGAATATAATTGATTGCATTTCAAACAATGATAATATAAAATCTATAAAAGTTTATATTCCTTAATCCCTTAATAGGTTCATTATTCTACTATTTGCGTTTAAATTTAATAATGGATTAAGTACAAAGTTCATAAAATATCTATCAGCAATATTTTTTTTTTCTATATTGTTATTAAGAGATTATGGAAAGGTATTTATTGATCGGATTAATTGATCTGGAACGTTATTATTAATTCAGTTTAGATTAATCCTTAACGAATTTATTTCTAGTAATATCTTGTTCTAATATTACGTGTTATTATTAGTAAACTAATTAAAAAATCATAATGAAGATTATTTTATTATTATTAGTTTGTGGATTAGTGTTGGTATACGCTGATTATAATTTTGAAGAAGTTATTGAAAAAGTTCCTGAAGATGGTTTGTTATTTTTGTAACAAAATCCGCTTATTATTTAAAAATTCAATTTCTTTTAGAACGAGTCGAATTTATCAAGCATCATATACAAATTGGATATGAATTAACAGAACAAGCATTAAAATATGAATTGGTAAGTGTCTATTAAATTGTTTTAGTATTTTTTTACATAAAAATAAAATACATTAATCTATATTAAAACATTTCAAAATAATTAATTAAATTTTAACAAATTTAATATTGTGTATGTATAACTCGAAAGTGTTTTTATTATTGCATTTAGCCTGAAGATTTGCCTGATTCTTTTTCAATGCAGCTATACAAATACATGTTAAACCGTGGAAAAATCGACGATCCTTCAACTTTGAAACATCTTTTTGAAATTGTTTGCTTTCCAAATGGCTCATGTATTGATGTTGGAGATATTGGAGTACATCCAAGAACGATTAAAGTTTAAAAATATACTCTTATTGTGTTTGTAAATCTTATACTATTACTTGTTTACTTAAAATGTAATATATACTTGACGATATTCTATATAAATGTCTGCAAATATATTGTACTAAACTTCCTTTCAAATACATTTTTGAAAATTGTTAATATTTTGCCATTGTATTTAAATTCAAGATTTCTTTAATTTAATTTTTTTTTAATTAAAAAATATTGTTAAATTTCATTCAACTAAAAGTAATTAAACTATTTATATATATATATTCACAATTCATTAATTTATAATAGATGTTCAATTGACTCATCTCTAAGCAAATATACAAAGAATTGTTTTTTGCTTTATTTTTATAGTATTTTAGAAATATCTATCTATAAAACAATGTCATTCAAAGTGAAATAATTCCAGCCTAGATATAGATTAAATATAACTGATAAACTTTTAATCCATGGTGGATTAAAGTCGTAATTTATTTTTTGTTATCGTATTAAAACAGCTAATCAATAATATATTTAATTTCTACTTACCTATAATATCAGGACCGTCCTTAAGTAGGAGTTAATGGGCAGCGTTATATATAGGGTGTCCCAACAAGAGCGCCGGATTTAATTTCAAAGAAAAACACATTTATTTTTTGAATTAAGCAAACATTTTTATTACCACGAAACCTCTGGCACAGGGCTATTCTATTGTTGAAATTTTGAAAAACGTTTTCGTATAAATGTGGCTGCATTTTACCGATTACGCGTCGTATTTCCTGTTTAAGATGTTCAACAGTTTTAGGTTTATTCGCATACACCTTCTCCTTCACAAAGCCCCACAGAAAAAAGTCCATCGGTGTTACATCGCACGATCATGGTGGCCATTGTTTGATCGCCAAATTGAGAAATAAAATGAGAAATGAGTTTTTGTGGCCCGAATTGGATGCAATTGATGTGGAGGCCATGTTTTTCCAACAAGACGGTGCGACCTGCCATACAGCACGTGTAACAATGGTGTTACTGTAGACCAAATTTCAAGCACGTGTCATTTCTCAATTTGGCGATCAACATTGGCCACCAAGATAGTGCGATCTAACACCGATGGACTTTTTTTCTGTGGGGATATGTGAAGGAGAAGGTGTATGCGAATAAGCCTGAAACAGTTGAATATCTTAAAGAGGAAATACGGCGCGTTATCGGTAAAATACAGCCACATTTATGCGAAAACGTTTTTCAAAATTTCAACAAAAGAATAGCCCTGTGCCAGAGGTTTCGTGGTGGCCATTTGCCTGATGTTGTATTTCTCGTAAAATCGGTACTACTTGCCTTTATGTTGCAATAAAAATCTTTGCTTAATTCCAAAAATAAATGTGTTTTTCTTTAAAATTAAATCCGGCGCTCTTGTTGGGACACACTTTATGAATATACTGGTAATTACAAACATGAACTTTGTGAAAATTAAAAGTTTGAATGTGTAATAAATCAATTTTCTGAAATTTAAGCTACAAAAATTAATGCTCTTTCATTTTAAATTAACAAAAAAATTCTCTTCATATGAGCCTGAAACACATATTTCACCCGGGCTCCGTATTACCTAACGCACTGTATAATATAAATATAGTTTCCAGTAATTTAATTTGAGGATTGGGAATTTGTATGTAGGAAAAACTAGTAATCAAATTTTCATATTATCATTATACCTTTTTTTACTTTAATTGAAAAATGTTCTTCATTTCTACGACAAAGTTTAATTTTCTAATCTATTATTCAAAATTTTCTAATGTCTACAAATATTTTGTTTTGTTTTTGAAATTTTCTAATTTTTATTAATTACGTTTTATTTAATTAATTAATGATGTCCTGATTGAAGGTGCACTTTTGGTGGTCCTGTATAAGAATCTTTTTCATTAATAAATGAATAATTAATTAAAGCATGTGTATTTACATTTTGTTCTTTAATTAATGAGCATATTTATATAACAAAGTAATAATCCAATACTTTGTTCATTGTTGGTGTTTTTTATATATCAAATGAATAATCAGTTTAATCAAAATATCATTCATTGTGGATCATTTTATATCATTGATTTTTTGGTCCTCTCTTATGATAAAAGTAATAATTTTAATAAAATTATTGAGTTTTCAGTATACATATAATAAAGTTTAATGTAATCATGTTTGTCTTTACCTAATTAACTTACTATATTATTAATACCATACTCATTCATTATTAATGAAATATAATACTTACTATAAACTTACATACAATATACTGAAAACATAATAAATTTTAACAACGCCTGATAATTATGCATATGGTATAGTAATACTTTCAGCCATGGACGTAGGCTGGTGGGGTGAAGGGGGCAAATGTTCATTTATTCATTAAAAGATATATTTTTCATAAATTTTTGTTATTATTTTTAAATTCTAAAATTTGTCGATTAAATATATATATCAATTTCGCACCCCTGCAAGTTGAAATGCTGACTACGTCCCTGCTGCAGTAAACCCACAAGAACAGCAACCAACCTCATTTAGTAAAAATGTTTACTAACCTTAATAAACAGGTAACATATTTTTATGATAAAAATAAAAACATAATAGTAAATAAATAATCACAAATAATAAGTGATATGATTTAATTAAGTGGTAAAGTTGCAGTCCGATGCACTCTGTGCAAAACTTGAACAAAATCCAAATGTTTGCAGCTACATTTGAGCACCCACTGTACCAAAATAGTAACCAATTTCCCATTACGATTCGGTGGATCATCTGTCCATAAATCTTCTCCAATTTCAACAAATTCCGGTAATATGACATCACCATCATCCCCATCATAACCATTTGGTATATTACAATAGAATTCTACGCGTACGGTTGTACTTAACAAAGGACGACATTCCACATCCGGTAAAGGACATGAACCGCAGAACTTCGGACGGAAACGCTTTCGGCTAATGCAAGGACCAAAACGTAAATGAGTCCCGGCACTTAAACGATGCGTTGCTTTACATTCATGGCCCTTCTGTAAAATAACATTTATATTTGTTTGTTGCTCTGAGTTATATAAGCAACTAACCCGTAAATGATGTTCACTATTTGAAGTGATTGATTGGAAGCATCGTCTCGTTTGGCAGATGCGTGTCTCAAGCGTCGATTCGCATTTGCTATTTAAATTTGATCGTCGGGTTGATAATCCAATGCCACATTCGTTGCTACAATCAGACCATTTCGAAAATGTCGCTTGACATGATGGAGGTTGTTCCACTAGATAAATAATAGATATAAAAAATTCAGTTGAGTATTTACAACATAGAACTACTTTAAAACTATTTATATGCAAATTAAAATGGAACAATTTATCAGTTTTTATTGGGTGTCGCAAATTGTAGAATTTCTTGTATGGTATATAAGCCAAGATTCTTATACATGCATATTTTGAATTAAAATTATAATTTGAAAACTATTCATGCCCTAATATTTATTATAATTAAAATGGAATATACAGGGTGTGTCAGTTTTAACTTTGAAAATATTAACACAATATTCTCTTCGTCGTTCTGATTCAAAACTACTGTGGATATATGTGTGCCTCTTACTCGCTTTCTAACAAAGATACAGGGTGTCAAAGTTTCAAAAAAAAAGTTTTAATAATTTTAAGGAAAAAGCTGCAAATCAATTGAAATTTTGTATATGCATACCTTCTTTATGGTGGTCTATTTTTTAAATTATTTTCATCTAATTGTGATAAACCAGTGGCGTGCAATGAATGAAGTTGCATATTCTATGAATAATTCCTATAAACACCTAAACATCTCTTGCTATTACTACAAGCAACAGGACTTGTCTAGATTCCGAACAGAGCAGTTGAAATAGGCTTTACAGAATTCATAAAGCTTTTCACATGCGTTTAAATAAAATTTTATATCTCGTACTTTAATAAATATACCACATAAATAACAAAATGCATCAGCATCATATTTATACTTTCTCGACGACATTTTAACCTTTTTTAACTTTTACAAAACAGTCAATTGTTGTCTATCACTTAAGTGACATCTGTAGACACTTTGTGAAAGTTACCAACCCTTTATTGTTTGGCGGTATTATAAAATATAACAGAACTATTTAATATTTCTACGATAACTCAAAAAATGTATTATTGTCCTAACTATCACAAAAGCAAACTTTAGATAAAATATTGGTAGTTTTCCTTTATTTTGGAGCATAATGAATAGAAAAATCGCAAAATAAATTTTACGACAAAGAAAAAGTTGTTTTTTGTAGAGCTGTATTATCAATTACTCGAAATTATATAAATTTTTATAAAAATGTGGGCGTGTTGCATGTAATTTTATATATAACTTTCTATAGCTGGAATTTTTCGAATTAGCAAAATTTGATTTATCGTATGGCACTTTATTATTCCCAATTATAAATGAATACTTTACATTAATTTAATAGTTTTTAAGAAAAGTATACGAAAAACTATAAAATTTTAACACAAAATTGTAGAAGAAAAATTTCTTTCCCATAATAATTTTGATTGGTTTATAGAAAATTTGCATTAGGCAAGGAAACAAAGTCAGAATTTCAAATTTATTGAAATATTAGTATAGCGTTGTTATTATTAATTTATTATTTCAGCCATAAAATAATATTGTACATTAACAAAACAAATTTGAATTAATAAACAAAACAATAAAGTTATATTGAACTTAAAGTATAAAATTTCAACGTAATTTGTTTAATTAAAAGGAGGATATAATATAATTATGCACATTAGCATTTTATATAAATATAGCATAATAGCATCCAAAATTCACAATAATAATTGCACGTTTTGACAGTCACTTTAATGTGTATGAAAGCAATCAATTGTTGCTTCTTATTATGCATAAAAAGTTACATTAAAAAGTTTCCAATATCATTTATAATAATGATTTATGCAAACTATGTATAACATTATCGAAAACGTGACGCATTTTCTTAAAATAGAAATTGTTACACCTTCATGGGTGTTTGTTTATCTTTCTCATGTAATTTCATATCGATTCATTAATGAATGCACTAATTAATTGAGTAATAACTTCAGTCATATTTTTATACATAAATCAAGACGATTTTACATAAAACATTGTGTTTTTTTTTACTTTTTTTGTTTTGTTGTTGGTGGTTAAAAGCAAAACCCCTTTCCTCTCTCTCTCTTTTTCGTGATAATTGTGTTTTATAGGTAAATTTTTGCATGAATGTATGCACAATTGCTGCATAGAAACTAACCGAACATTTTTCGCCTGACTTTCAACAACATAAAATGTTTATTAAAGTTTACCTATTTCAAGTCGCATAATGACATTATGTGGTTGGAAAATTGGCTAATAAAATGGTTGAGTTGAGTCTAACCTTTTGAAATTACTACGCGCGCGCGCTTATATGAATGACATCAAGAAAAAAGTTCATTTTCCAAAAACTAAATTTCAATAGGCATTGAATGAATCATTCATTATATGAAAAGAGAAATATAAATTTTCCTTCCTTGCCCTTAATAATATCTTTGATTCATTTTCACTCATAATTTACACAATCATGACACTTTTTAAAGCTTATTATAAATTTAATAATATATACAGTACGTTTAGAGAGAGAAAGAGAGATAGATGAAATTTATATTAAAATAAATTAATAAATTCTCAAAATGTGAAATTAATTAATGCATTGTTTATTATTAATATAAACATTGCGGTATGTTTGATGAAAATGTTTCATTATATAATTAATCATCAAGTAAAACAGAATCTGTTATTGCAAGCGCTTTGGTAAAAGTAATCATCATCATCATGATGCAGCAGGTCATTCAAATGTTTTATGAGCAACAAAGTAAAGAAATTTTATCGTTTTTCTATCGTTTCTTCAAATAAAACTGTTTTTTTTTCGTATAAACAATGAATGTAATCTAACATACTGTATCTTTATAGAGTTTTATTATGAAAAAGGTGCGCAAGATAAAACGCAAAATATTTCACCCAAAATGCATAATGCATTCAGTCAAAAACTATTGTTTAAATTACGCTTCACATTTCATGTAAATTCCAAGTAAATTCTCTCATATTTTCTTTTTTTTTAATTTTACGAAATAATCGATCTTAATTCTCACTTTCTACTACTTAAAAAAAAACATAAGTGATATTAATGAAGTTAATCGAAACGAAATGAAATTTACAATTAGTTAAAATTATTTTGTTCTGTATTATATTATCTTAGGAACGCAAGGAATTAATTAATTTAAATCGTTAAATTAAAACTACACGGTCGTAAAATCAACAAAAGAAAATTTAATCTCCAAATTCTATGATTTTTTGAATAAAGCAAATCATATACAATTCGAGATACTTAACGTATTTTTGCATTTTGCATAAAAGTAGTTTAAACTTTTACGGAAAATGGGAATTGAAAGTTCACAACCGACCGTACGTGTTCTTTCAAGGTTGTGAGCAGACTGTGGCCTTAAAAATTATATCTAAATTGAATTGTTAAAATTCAAAAATTTAATATAAGGGCCTAAAGTCAAAAAAGTAACATTTGGTGTCTTCAAATTCTATGATTTTTGGACTAAACCAAGAAGCAAAATTTTATATAAGTAATCTGTTTTAGAATGTTGCATAGCAGTGGCGTCGTAAGGCCGGTGCGGGTGGTGCGGTCCGCACCAGGTGACACCCTCACAAGGGGTGACACCCAAATATAATCGAAAAACGTGTTATAGTTTTGCGTGTATAATAACTACTCCAAAATATAACATTAAGATTGTTCGTTTCTTTGTACTAAGTTCTGATAAGTTGCACCGAAATAACAGTCAAATTTTAAATATTTGCAGAAATCCACAGATTAGTTCATGAAAAAAGAATTGTAATAATAATTATAAATTAAAGGTTTATTTGAGCATTTTTTATATTTATAAAATTTAATGTTAAAATAATAAATTTAAAAAAAGTTAATTATTTTTTATTAAGTAGTGAGGGGGGTGGGGGGTGACACCAACTCTTACGACGCCACTGTTGCATAGGGTTGCCAACTCCAACCAGTTTTAAAAAAAGACACCAACTGAGGAGGTGTAAGATTTACAGAGATACATAAAAATTACGTGATAAAAATGAATTATCAGTTGGTGCAAGCTTATGTAATAAGTTTTGTTAAAGGAATCATCAAATTTGAATATTCTACAAACGAAATGACTAATTCGTTGCAGATAATTTGATAATCACAACTAACAAACTAGTATGACTATGTATAACAAATCCCAAATGTCACAAGCGACACCAATCTGGGACACTATTGTGGGTGGTGGTGCACCATGCACAATGATGTCGCTGGTATACATCGTATAGATAGATACTATCGACACCATAGCCGCGCGGTGGAGTTGAGAATTTTGAGATTTCAATATAAATATGACCAATGCTTGAAAAAAAGGACAAAAAACGTCCTTTTATAATTTAAAGGGCAAGGACAGAAGTTGGCAA
>JAODFZ020012964.1:0-16329 GCA_027574845.2 Deinopsis erosa
GTGAAAAAAGGTAAAGAATTGATCGACACTAGCGAGATTTTTTTATATCGATTAAGTATCGATCTAGAGCAATTATTCTTTTTGCCCGCCCTATCCGTTTTACCCGTCCTTCCCCTATATGTCATCATGTATTTCGATTATCCGAATTTTTCGTTATCCGAACTACCTTTGTCCCCGATTACTACGGATAAGCGACGCTCTACTGTACTGTAATGTTTTTTTTTAAATGAGTGCACAATGACTCCTTAGAAAATTGAAAAAATTCAAATTCCTGAACAAACAAACCATGCCTTGTTCCAACTGACGGCAGCTTTAAGGAATGTTGCCTCTGATGAGGATATGTACGAAAATTTTGTCACGTCTCAAGCGGTACCGCAACTCTGTCAAACATTGGATATATTTACAGCCGATTTGGATATAATTAGTAATATATCGAGAATATTAAGGTTGATTAATTAATTATTCAATAAAACGCATTAAAAACTCTACTAACTAAAATTTCGTTTCAGTACGATATCGACTAATGAAGGTTGTTGCGATACAATCGCAAACTACGATAATATTTACAAAATATTTATAAAGTTATTTGAAAAGTATCCAGGCAATGAGGAGATTATTGTAAGATTAACATACACTATGGGTAATATTGTCGCAAATCTTGATAATACAAGAGTTAAAGTACACTTTATCGAGACATGTTAAAGCAAAAAATGATTAATAATTTATTTTAGTATTACAAGGAAGATAAATCAATAACTTCATTACTACGTTTATGGAAAATTTACTTGGAAAGAACCTTAAAGAATTGTTCCTTAGTTGTCGATAATGAAACGAATGATTATACCAATTCAGAAGATGTAATGATAAAGGTAAAATGATTAGTTTCTAAAATGGTGTAATTTAGTAAATCATTTCGTCATTTAGATTATTCGGATAATTGCAAATATGGCAATTAACCCAGACATTGGAAAAGTGATGAATGAAACATTCGGCGCTGAATTAATTGATGAATTTTTAAAAGTACTAATCAGCAATCCATTTAAAAAGAATGATGAACTTGTCATGTCAGTTTTGAGTACTTTAAACAATCTTTCGTTCTATTATACGGCCGAAATGGACGCAGATGTGTTCCATATTAAACAGATTGATATTATGGAAGGTAAACTGTTGTTTTTATTATACATACATAGAAGTCATTGACCTAAATCAATATTTTGTGTTTTTTTTTTGCAGCAATATGTGAATATATTAAGTCGCCTAATAAGGAATGTGTTATTGAAGCAATGCGAATTTTGGGCAATTTATCAAGATCGAATATCACACGCCAATATTTAGCGGAAAGTGAAATATTTAATTCGCTCGTTGATATGCTGACAAGCGGTATGATAATTTTATGAGTGAGGCTATAAAGAAAAAATGTAATTTTTTATTGATTATAGATGATATCAATCTGCTTAAAACAACAGTGGGAGTGCACGTTAATTTAATGGCCGATATTAAAAATAGAAAACTGTTTCAAGAAAATGATGGCATGTCCAAGCTAATATGCGTCCTGAACAACTACGGACAATATGATTGGTCATTGGCGATGCTTATTTGCCAAGTTGTATGGAATTATTGTATAGATAGTAATAATTTATATGAATCATTTACTGATTTTGAAATCCAACAACTGATAGCCATACTCGTTGATTATCTAGGTAACCTGATTATTTTCTATATACTATATAGTCACCTTTTTAATAATTCATTTGAATATAGATGAAGAAAAGATTTTTGGTATAACCGATTCAACTGAAAATATTGATGTTTTCGTAACGCAAGAATATATCATTTGGGAGGAGTTTGCGAATGTTGGTACAAATTTATTAGAAAAATTTGAGCACTTCTTGGATGCCATAGAAAATGAAAAGCTGGTTATTAATCAGGAAACTAGAACTAAATGTATAACAACTGTAGATTCTGGCACTAACATAAGCTTTGCAGCTTGGTAAATATTTAACAGCCAACATATACTAGATTTTTTACAATAGAGAAATTTAATATGTTTCTATTTAAAATAATTTTTAAATAGATATACGCTTATTTCATTCCAATAGAAAAATTATATTTATGTTATCTTATTTAATATATTTATTGAATGTAACAGAAAAGATGAAATATATTTGAATAATATGTACTTATTGCCTATCTACATTCGAAACAATTTCAAACCATTGTTTTAATGCGTCGCTGAGCACGTTAGGTAAATTATTGATATCTTTAAGAATGATATAAAATGGAAATGGAAACGAATCCATATAGGGGATAATTTCCATAGCTTTTCCAGGCTTAAATATCGGTAGCCTAATATCCAATATTGAACTCTTATTTTCTGGATTATCAATTATAAGGAATACAATAAATATATTCGATAGCTTAGCTCGTCTTATAGCCTGCCTAACAATTGTTTCACCTTCTGAAAAAACTCCTCTGCCATCGCTCACAATGACTAAGAGCTTGGCTAATAATGACGCTGTATTGGAATGTGACGTATTGAACATTTCCGTTGCAAAATCAACCAACTTAGCCGTACACGTTTTGTTCTGTTTGAACGTAAATTTCTGAAGTAGTTTCGAACCAGATTTCTCAGTGAATGTATCTGTCAGTTTATGTAAAACTTCCGTGTTTTCACCAAAGCTTAATATTGATAACTGGCCACTTTCTAGAAGTGTTAGTGCTTTTGATATTAATGCAACGCTTTCAAATGCTAATTCTTTGGAATGATTATCCGACATGCTTAACGAATCATCAATGGCTAATACGATTTGATATTCGCGTTTAGATGGTTTTGTTCGACGCATCCAAATTTTATCCTTACGAAATTCAGATGCTATGTATGGAATAATTTTACGCATGTTTATTCGACGCCCTGTTCGGTAATCACCTTTCAAGCGTGACGCTTGAGTGGGTTCCAATACTAAACGCAATTGTTCAGAGAGATCCTGGGCAAGGGACGAAGTTAAAGCTGATATTTTTTCCCAAGCTTGCTCAACTTCACTCGAATGTGGAACCTATAAACAAATAAACGTTAATGAAATTATTAAATATTTAATAAAATATTTTCATTACATCAGTCCAAATTGATAACTGTTTTTCAACTTCAATACGCAATTTATTCATATCTTCAACAGTCATTTGAGCAAAATTTTCCTCTTCATTTGACAAATTTGTGTGATAAGTCGTATCGTTACCTCTTTGAGTTGTGTAGGTGCTTATGATGTTTCCTTCAATATCCACTTCAGCGCATTCTTCTCTTATATCACCTTTATTAGATTTCTTCAACTTATTCTCATCTTTCTTCTCATTTTCAATGTGTTCAGCGTTCTGTTTAGTTACATCAATAATTTCTTCATCTTCTTCATCATTTTCGGGAGGTAAATCTTCTTGGGACTCAGTTGGTTCTTCACCATTCTCTTCAGGAATTTGTTGTTCTTTTGCGTTTTCAAATTGCTCCCTATTAGCAGCGTCCATAATTTGAGTTTCTGCTTTTTTCGCTTCCTTGATATGCTGATAGATTTCTGTTTCATCAACCATCTTATTTTCCTCATTTTCTTTATTTTCTTCATTTTGTTGATCTTGTTTAGAGTCAACGGTCTTCATTTTCTTCTTGAATGGTTGATTTGCATCACCTAATGTACGATCAGAATCAGTTTCGCCTGGTTTTTGTCGTTTGCGCGATTCTGGGATGTCTTTGCGTTCATTTTGCGATTCTTGCTTAGCGTTTGCTTGTCCTTGATGTCCTGTTTTGCTATCCTCCATTTGAGATTGCCCAATACCGTCCTTATCTGGATTATCTTCTTGACAAGACTCTTCTTTACTTGGATTAACTTTGTCTTGTTTCATAGGATTTGCTTGAACCTAAAATAATCAAACAATTATTTTACAATTATGTAATAAAAAAATGACGATGACAAAACTTACATTATCAGCTGCTGCGACATCTTCAACATCCATTGCCTGAGCATCAACATCATTTGTTTGACTTTGATCATAAGCTGACTGATTCTCCTCTTTCATTTCTTCATCTTTGTCTTGCTTCTCTTCTTCTCCTTCTTCTTTACTTATTTCTTCAATTCCATCATTATTTTCCTCACCAGACTCATTTTCATCTAACTTATACTCTTCTTTTCCTTCAGGAATTTCAATATCACTACCTTCATCGTCTGATTTTTTATCGCCATCCTTTTCTTCTGTTTCCTCCGGAGCATCACCACTTTCTTCGATTTCTTCGGGTGGTGGCATTTGTTCTTTCATTGCATCAATATCAAATGGATTTTCTTCTTCCTGCTCCTTAGTTTCTCCATCACTATCTAATTGCAGATCATCAGGCAAATCGAGTGGTTCAGGTTCTTCTAATTCCGGTTGATTACCGTGATATGGATCGACTTGTTCATCATCTAATTCAGGCTCGTCCATTTCATTTATGTCTTTCTTTTGCTCTTCTTTCTTTTTCTTTTTATTATCCTCTTCAGGTTCAGGTTGTTGCGAAACATTATTATCATCTTTAGCCGCTAGTTCAGATTCACCTTCGTTTTCTCCACTATCGCCTTTCTCCTCCTCTTTGCCTTCCTCATTCTCGTCCACTTCTTCTTCTTCATCGGAACCCCACGTTTCCTTATCTAATTTCTCAGCACCCTTATCAGTGTCGCCCATTTGTTCTTCACCATCCGAATCGTCCGATTCTTTTTCTTCATCTTCCGGTTTCTTTTCAACATCTTGCAATTTACTATCAAAATCTTCGCTCATTTCAATGCCCTTTTCATTCTCCTCACAATCTTTATCTTCCTTTTGCTCCTTCTCTTGCCCAGCCGGATTTGCGTCTTCTAATTGATCTTCAGTTTCAATTTTCTCAGAAACATCTTTTTCACCTTCACCATCACCTAAACCAAAACCGCTTTGTGATTTCATCTCGCCTTCCTTACTCAACTCTTCAGCTAATTCATCCGAAATGCAAAAGCCTTTTGATGTTAATGCAATAAAAATGTTCATTAAAATCGATGTTATTTTACAGGTCATTCTATATGCGGAGACTTGTTGGGTAATAAAGTACTGATAAAGTAAAACAAGTTGATCGATAAATGCTGAAATATTTCCAACTTCCCTTCGGTATTGTTGCGACATAAAATTTGCATTGAAAACAATAGGAATTGTGCGTTTCATAAGGAAAAGTAAATGGTCTACATTGATACATGACAAATCTTCATTAAGATCATTCAAAACAAGGTTATTTAAATGATCATCATGCAAATCTTCTTCCTCTTTCTCTTCTAAAGCTTTTTTATCAGTATACCTTTTGTTAATATTCTGAATAACAAGTAAAATATTTTTGATTATTTTTTCCGAATCTTGACTAAACGATTCTAAGACAACTGAATCATTATTTGCAACCTCTTCATCCAAATTCGTATTGAATAAATTAATTTCACTTTTAATCCAATTCAGAGAATCTGTCATAGGAATATTTCCAAAATTAGTTTGAATATCTGTAATTCTCATAGTAATTGCAGCCAAATCAGTTTTAATATCTTCTAGATTAGGAACATGCATAAATTTCGGTGCGACCAAACTTTTCTCCGTAAACGGAATGTTCATTTTAATTTTTTGCAGTACTGATAAGACTTTTTCACTTAATTGCACAACTCGTTCTATAAGAGACGTCGTTTTCGTCCATGAACTGTCTCCTTTAACGCTCATAAAGTCAGCATTATCTTTTAACAATGGAATATCAACATTTGCAGCCAATAGACTTCCCTCCGGACACGATAAACAAATCATTTTCATTTGATTCATTGTAATAATAGTATTCACCATTATATCTTTTAATTTAGTAATAGTTTCAACTTTAATGAAGCGATCATGTTCACTAAACTCATTGAAAATCATCCGATAATATCTAAGCTCATACAAATTATTCGTTGATTGAATTAATTTAAGCTTTTGTTGTGACGCAAGAACCTTAAAATTATTTTATGATTATTATATGATTAAAATAATAAAATATTAATTAGTACCATTAAATGTGAAGCAAAACCTTTGCAGCGTTCAAAATTTTGTACACCTAAATCTTTATGGGGATTCTTAAGAGCTTCTTCTAATATTTCCAATCGCATTAATGATTTTGTGTAATAATTATCAGCACCTTCCCACAATATTAATAATTTGTCATCATTTGTACTAAAAATAAAATTGTGATGAAATTTTTTTATCGAAAATATTATGCTAATACTTACAGATGTGGAATGTGACTTAAGGCGGCTGCTAAATCTATGGGTTTTATTAAATATTCGCGTGTGAAATCTCTTTGTTGCATTTCGAAAATACCTTTTCTATAAGATACGCCAATTTTCAATAAAGTTTTGAATAAATCGCTTACAGCACGCTGCTTTAATTGCAAGTGGTTCTTAGCTTGGGAAATTCGTTTTTCTTTAGTCAATGTTTTATCAACCTAAAACAAATAATTATTTTGAGCTTGTAGCTAAAATTTAATTAACTATTAGTAACTTACATCCAGAGACTGCAAATGTTGACTAGTTGCAATTACTTGCGCTATAAAACAATCTAAACCTTTAATTAATTTAGGATACATTGCAGATTTAACTAAATTTTGACTTAGTTGCTTAGTTTTCTTCAAATATTTATTCAATTTGGTTAGAATTTTGTATTGTTCTGGATATTCCGAAGATTTCTATACAAAAAAAGTTACTAAATAATAAAAAAGTGTTATAAATAAATTAAAACTTACAATGGAAAGAGTTGTAACGCAATGATCCTTTGAAGTGTAATGATAAAGTCGAGGACTATTACGTTGTGGTCTATCTTGAACGCCAATAAGTTCTTCTTGGCTATTTGTAAATAATGGTGCAGCTGGCTCTTTTAACACTCCATCATACTCTCGCATAAATTTATGAATATTCTTATGAGTTTTATCTAAAATTTCTTTTAATGCCCAATAATTTATATCTTTCCATCTAATAATTTTTATATAATTCTTCAATTTCTTCTCAATCGGCGCACGCACATTTTTAATTTTCAATTGAATGTTGCTCAAGAATTGCTCGTAATATTTATATAAATTCCATAAAATGCTAATAAACATATCTCGTTCAACCGATTGCGGCAAATGAGTGGCATGACAATGAAAAGCGTTCAAAAACGATAAACGTAACTCAAAATCAGCAAGATTCGATTGCATAATAAATTTTTGTAATGTTGTAATTAACTCAGATGCATTAAAGCGCTTGTCATGAATGAATTCAATCATAATATCATAAATATAGAACCAATATTTAGTTGAATTGTCAACTATTCGTTCGAACGTATTATCAAGTGCTGATTTCCAATTATTCAACTCAAACTTACGCCAAGCGATCATTTGTCGGCTGATATTCGATGAATGTTCTATAAGCTTAACACCAGAATGTGCATTTTGCTCCCATTCAAACACTTTTGTTAATAAAATATCCAAGCCTGTTAGGAATCTTGGCAATGGGCTCGTAATATCAAAACTAAAGATTCTTTCTATTATAACATTTATCTGTAACCATAAATTGTAAGATTTGTTTTTGATTTATTCAAATAATAACTTACAGCTTGTAAAGTTGGATGTTCCGGCCATTCATTGAGTAATTCATTAATTTTTAAATGCAATTCCTGTAATATGTGAAAACTTGACTTCACTTCATCAACATTTGAATGCTTATAATAATTGTATGGTCTCTTTTTGTTCATATCTGAAAACAATTTTATGTGTATATGACAACATGATTTGTGTAAATGCAATTACATACCAGAAAATTCAACTTCGCCAAATTGTTGTGCAACATATGACATGATGTTTAAGCTACCAATTAATTCACTATCCAATTTGTAGCTTAAACAATCCATATAGTTGTCGACAAATAGTTTTAATAATTTAAATTTTTGCTGCAATGGCGCGATTAAATCAACCGCATATTTATCATGCGCAGCGTGAGGATTGAGCCATTGCGTTTTAGTGTGTGCTATCAAAAAATCTGTATGTAATTTAGATAAAAATACAATATCCTCCAGCTTAATTATTCCTATGAATTCATTCGATTCAGTTGATAGAGGAATATCATCACCCAATTCTTTTTCAGTCATATCGTCGAAATCAGTTTCATGATAATTTGGGAAAAGTTCTTTAAATTCATCCTCAGCTAGTTCTTCATCTGTCTTATCATCACATTTTGTTCTTTAAACAAAACCATATATTATCAGATTCCACAATGTAAAAAACTTAATATGTACTTACTTTATTTTATAAAGATTTTCTTCTTCCTTCTTCTTCGCTAAATTCAACTCTTCTTGCATTTTCCAGGCATTAACAAACAGTGAAGTTAATTTATTAAAAAGTATGAATAATTCTTCATTTAAATACTTTGAATATTTAACATCAATTTTACATAAATTCAAAGTTTCAATAAATCCACATTTAAGACAACTGCAATAACAACAACAAATACAAAAACACAAATAATAAAAAATAAATGAACTTACTCAAAATATTCTTGTTTGCCTCTATTTGCATCATCAACAAATGTGTTAGCAATGAAATTATGCATTTTATCTCCAATATAATTATTAATAATCGCAGTATACGAATTTTGTTCGAAATGAAGCGAAGGGATTTTGACGACATTCTTAATTTCTTCATCCAAATTAAGACCACTTTTATATTTACCAATCATCTTTTTGAGCATACTGCATTTCATTTGGAAGCCATACAAAAATTGCGTTACATCATTTATAATTGGTTGAACTATATCGGGAAATGTGTACTGATATGGCACTAACGAATGCAAAAATATCTCATAGCTTATAATTGTTGTTTGTGATTTCAAATAGGATTCGTGTTCATTAATATTCAATATACGTTTATTTGTCATCGCATCATATAATTCGTTAATGTAATAATTAAATTTATCGTAAATTTCCAGAACTTTACTAGCCGATAATATTGTGGTAAATCCATGATGTATAATCTGGAAACAAATTTGGCGTAAATGATTGAAAATATTGGCAGTGAAATGAATTCTTTACCTTCGTTATTGAATTATAATCAATATCGTTCGGTCGAACGGCTGTATATTTATCTAAATTTTCATTTCGTAAGCATAAAACTTTTTCCTTTTCATCGAGTAATGCACAGAACGGATGTAATGTATTAACAATATTACTATATATTTCATTTTGTCGCACAAAGCTTTCACGCAATGTTTGCGTTTCACATTTCTCCTTCAAACAGCAAGTTTTCTTCATTCTCATTTTGCTTAATGGATCAATTATTGGCAGTCGTGAATTTAATAAAGATTTTATGTAATTCAATAATATATAGCAATTAGAAATCGTTGATAATTTCATATCATCACATTGATTTTGTCTCAGCTGCTTAAACACATCTAAGAATGTTTTCATTAATTTAAACAACATCGCTTCATCGTTATTTGTGTCCGAAATGTCGCTGACTCGATATAGTGCTGTAATTTCATTCTGGCAAAGAATTATTAACTCAAATAAATCCTGATTGTCTTGTTTGATGTTTAAACTGAATGCGAAACAACGCAAAAACTTTTCACAAGACCATTCTAAATAATTAATTTCATTTGACCTACAGAAATAAAAAAAAAATGTATAAACAATGCACAATTGCACATTAAGGGAAAACTCACATGAAATCAAATTCCACATTCGATAACTCACGAATGTTTTGCCATAAAACCATTTGGATATTCCTGTGCAATGTTAATGTTTCTCTATATTTTCCAAATGTTGTCGCAGCAATAACATTTTTATCATTTTTCAGTAATATTTGGCTTAATAAATAACTTAAAATTGGCGTGTGAAAAACTAATTCAAGCGGTGCATTTTCATCATCAGCACTTTTCGAATGTTCGATAAATAATGTTGGAGCAACTGCAGCCGAATGTTTAAAATAATTATAAACATTCATTAAAACGTCATCTAATAATCGCTCATCATCGAAATGTCGCATTTTACGTAGAGCAATTTGTAATCTAATAGGAATACTGATGCTACATATATCAAAACTTTTTAATGAAGTTCTCATTTGCAACATTTTCAACAGACAAAAATAATCTGTCACTGGTAATATTGAAACTACACTATCATTCAATTTATTTTTACTCTCAAATTGTTCAACATAAGTTTGAAACGTATTAAATTTCATTTCAATATCGACGCTATTATTGTTGATTGCTTCAAATACATCAAGTATAATGTTTGTAATTCCATTATCGCTCACAAATTGAATGGAACGCTTAAAGTTTTGTGTATAAATATCGTGACAATTTAACGATTCATATAATTGTGGTATGTATTTAACTTGAACGTCGTTTGTAAGTGGTAAAGGCTTTAATATAACTTTCTGGTAATGTTTTCCCATTTTCCTTAACACACTGAAGTGGTTCACTAACTTTATGTTTATGCCATCAATAATTGCTTTCAAATTTTTAAAAACATCAATATTTAACAACTCAAATAATTGTTTAACAGCAAATTTAACAAACCATTTATAATAAACGTGCAAGTTTTTCAAAATAAGTTCATTCTTTGTGAGCTCATTCAAATTGTTAAGTTCCAGCTTCAAATAGTCGAATAACATGAATCGATATCGTAACAGTGACATAACTTGCATAACAATTTCATCTTCGATGTCAATGTTAAACGCAATTAAATTATAAATGCAAGTATCGTATACTTCTAGCAAATTTAAGATCTCATTGAGAAGAACATCATCATTTTTACTATCAGTTTCCTTCGATTTAACGCTTTTCAAATATTGTATTAACGTAAACGTTTTACTTCCTTTCTCTCTAATTTGGTCTTCATTATTCTCGAATATATAGACGTGAGATAAATAATATAATAAAAGAAACATTTTATTGCATTGCGTTAAGTTTCGTTCGTAAAACGAGTCAGGTAGCCATCTATAATCAAGTGGTAGGTTCTTCTCATTAAATTTCATCTTGCGCAATTCTCTATTAAAAATATATCCTAATCCTTGAAATCTTTTATCCTTGATGCAAACTTCAAGATACTTTTGCCTTTGTAATAATTCATTATAATTGGAAATTGTATAAAAGTGCATGAAGATAAAACGCTTCAAATTCATATCAAAATCTCCATTCAATTGTTTAAATACACCAAATTGTTGTTCGGTCAGTGCTAATGATGAATTAACATCCAAATCAGATGTTTCTAAAGTGATTTTATCGTAATAATTTTCATCGCAATTAGTTTTCAACTCGTTATCTAAAATTACTTTAATTTGTTGTATAATCACTTCATTGGCATTTGCCACATTGAAATTAGCTTTTTTAGTCGAATAATAAATGTCTAAAATGACTGAATTGTATGCATCATATAAATTAAAGCCTCGAAGCAATTTGTGTGCGATTAAGTATGAAGCTTGTAACAAATGTCCGATATCTGGCTTTTCACCTTGAAAATGGAAAATAAATTTGTCAAATATTTACATTACACTTTGTTTGTTTTAAATAATGTTTACCTATAGATATGTCTTGAATGAATTCATGAATTTTTGTTAATGCATTTATATAACAATCATTCATTAAACCTTGAAGACTAACTAATGAACTTTTATCGAATTTGTTCATTTCCTCGTCTAATAAAAATATTTCAACGCCGCGATTACGCATTGCCCTAAAATGTCAGTATAATGAATGGTGGTATTAAGTCGTTGTCGATTAATTTTACCTTGAAATTTCGCCGTTCTTTGGATCCATTGTTAAAAATAATCTAAATTCAGAATGCGGTTTTACATAAATCATATTACCGTCCTTATCGACGCCTCTTTCGCCGATAGCAAGTACACCATTCGGTTCTAGTAGCGCATTAAGTCTATCCAAAACAGCCGGACTGCATAAATTAACATTATCAACTAATAGCCATGATCCTTCTTTCAAACACTATAAAGAAATAACGAAACGTTAATATTAAACAAATTTCCTTTCTCTCCCTTCTTTAACATTACTTTTATTAAAACAGAATCGACCCATTCAAACTTTCCGCCAGCGTTAAGACTTTGCTCAATTCTTACTTCCGATGCAATAGTACGTCCTCTTTCCTTTAAGGATTTTATTGCAGGAGCAAAAGTTACTACACATTTGTCATTTATCATTGTGGTCCAAATTTCTTCAAGTTGTTTCAACTTTGTCAAGAATAATTCAAGTGCTTCATTCATCGTTTTAGATTCTGCTCGAAATAGAAATATGTAATTCAAATAATAAAATTATTGCGGTAGGAAAAAGTGCTGGTAATTAAAGTTTCAGTAGTAATGAATAGCTCAAAGCTGTAATAATTTATTTTATTCCGTTTATAATATATTTGAGACGGGTTGTAAGATAAAACACAAAAAGCACTTACCTGTACGAAACACGACAATAAATTTCTCCCAGGTGCGCATATATTGTAATGCCATATCAGAAGAGTCATTCATAAAATGATATTGGATGATTTGTAAAACAATCATTTCAGTATTTTTAACCAACTCCTCCAAATGCCGGGTATAATCCGTCTGCAATAAAACAGAAAAATATAGAAATGAAAAACATTTCATTTAAAAGATACTCGTTCTGTGTGAGATTGTCATAAAAGAAAGAAGAAATGTTAATGATCGTTTATTGTGGAAGTTTAAGAAAAATTACATTTTTCTTGTGCAAGCTAAATTAAGTCAGGTTGTGTTTTTCTTCTTTCTTCATTTCTGTGTTGGTGCACGAAAGTATTGTGCTCCCATGAGTATAACATAAAAATGTTTCTCAGCTCAATAATTTTTTTATCACTCCGAGAACGTTGATGTATTTTAAGCGCTTGTTTTTATATATTTTATTAAAATACAATAAATTAATAAATTTTGCACATTCCAACTTCAAATAGATTTTATATTATTTACTCTACGAATATAAATTCCTTGTTTACATTCACGTCAAGTTTGTTGCTACTGCTACTACCATAACTCTAGATACAAGCAATGGGGATACTTTTATTTAAAAAAAGTTTTAAGCTTTTAACTTGAACAATATCCACTTACCAAGATGCACGTAAACAAATAATATTTTATCTTGTTTAAAAAGTTTATGTTAGCAGAAATAATTGAGATATTACTTAAACAATTATTTTGAATAAAAAAAAGTTGATTTCATTGTAAGCCATAAAAGGAATTGAAGTAATATTTAAATGTTAAACGTTTTCTGATCAAACGATTCGACATGGCGATATCTCGTTACTTTGAATTGTAAATTGTGCACTTATAATACGAGACGAAAATTTTGGTGATCGATATTAAATTGTATTTGCACAAACTGAATTAAATATGTATTTGATAAGAATATTTGTTTAATAGAAACCATATTCCTGTTTAAACCAAAACTTTTAATAAAATATTTAAAAAATTCATAGAATTTTGTTGCTAGATAGAGACTCGTTAGTTTAAGCCCTTGGCGTGTCTCAAGCATGGAACATCCACTATAAGAATTGTTATATATAAAAAAAACTACATTATTTATCTTTTATATTCAATGTTATTTCTTCTCGCCATGCAGGAAGGAGAGAACAAAAAACAATTCAGAAAAAAGTGCAAATTGCATTACTCTGTGTTGCGTAATTTCAAAAGCGTACAACAAATCTATTTTACACAACATGAAATATAAATTTGTTTATATAAAATGTATACTTTAAAATAATTTTTCTTCATAAAAATGTATCGCATGGAAAATCAAATTTTTATGTTATTTTACAAAATTTAAAAAATAATATTGCAGCAAGTCGTAGTAGGACACGAAATTCCTTTTCTTTGTAAAATTGATTACCTGCATTTTACGACCGAGAAAATGTTTATCAAAATAGAACGTTTTATTGACATAACTTAGAATTGTATAACAATCTAGTAACTTAATATAATCAACAATACAATTTATGCATATCACGTTTGTTATTCACAAAAGCAATCAACCAATTTTTATAGATATAATCAAAACTAATTACGCTGTGATTCAAGCAATATGCAATTTTCTTTCTATTCTGTTCTGAAATTTTGCCCTCAAAGAATAAAAACTTGCTTGTCATAAACATATATTACAGAAAAATATCTTTCATATCTTTTTATTTCTATATAAATATATTTTTCTTTCTTGTTGTACGTTTTAACTGACAATGATGGATCGTCAACGTAAAAGGTGGTAACGATCTGAAAGCTCAAACATCTTTTTCTCAAAAAAATTTGAGCAATTCATTACATTTTTTTATACATTACCTTAGAATGTAAAATATTAAATGATTAGCAATGAATTTACAAGTGAAATATCTACCATAAAGAAAATTATCTTCAACAAAAAAACGCTAAATTTCTTTAACATCACGTTTGAAATTAATTTTTGTTAAATAATTTATTACTTACTTTAATTTAATTTACGATATTACTCACCAAAAGTAAAACAATCATTTTACATTTTTATATTTATGACTGTTATGCAACCAACTCATTTGGCAAATGAAAATTCTAATTTGTTTTTATTATTTTCAGTTGGGAAAGAGAAATGTTGATAGTTTAATTTTATAGGAATTTTCAACCGAATTAATAAATTGAATTATGTGAGAGAAACGTATAAAAACTTTTTATACCTTTATCAGTAGGTAAATTTTTTTTAACTTTTTTACAACTTCTCAAACACTTGTTTGATGTAAGTTGTAAAAATTAACGATGTTACGTGTCTTGTAGTTAAAAATCAATCGCATCATAAAACTTAAAAAGGTTAAAGCTTTCAATTAGAAATGTTTCTTCTTAACAATTAGCGTGAAAAGGGTGCAGAAAATATTTATTTATGTGCGTACTCTCTTTATAAAAGTGTAATTAAAGCGATTCCGTAGAGGATAATAGAGAAATTGAGAAATAAAATGAAACGAGTGTGTAACAAGGCTGAAACGATAAAGAAACGAAAAGTTTTATTGCCACCTCAATAAACGGCTTGAAAAGTTAATCTTACAAATGAAAGTATTTTTAAATAACCACACATAAAACTTAAATGTTTTCCTTTTTTTTATTAGATTGTTGTTGTGTGTAAAAGGAAACAAATTTGTTGAGAGAAAATGGCGTCATATGCTAACAGCATAATTCCTTGTATATTTTTTCTGCAATCTGCAGTAACATATTGGTGGAGGCGCCTGGCTAGACATTTCTCCACATACACAATTTCCCACTTATTGTCTCTTATTTTCATATTTTTATATGACATTCTATACGACAAAACCCCTTATCTAAAAATGCCAATATGTGATCTATAACTTGAATAAAAAAACTTCATAAATCAACACCCACACTGAAAATTAACGAGAAATAATATTACGCTTTAAATTTTTATTAACTGTACTTTCCACATGTTTATGTCATTTAAACATTTTAATTTAAAGTTAAAACAGAAAGTGTAAAAAAAATAAAAAACCAATTTGAATGCGCGGTTTAATTGAAAAGTAGACACAAACATAAAATATGAACAAAATTAAAATGTTACGCGATGCATCTATGTACAAAACGAGAAAAATGTATGTGACATAATTGTCTTTGTCAGTCTTGCATATGTTATAATAATCCTTCATGTGTGTACATTACTCGTTGGTATTGCTTTATGTGATGATAATCCGGAATATATGAATGAATGTTTATTTAAACTATTAAAGCCATCCATTATGCATTGTATTGTATTATGCGATTATACATTAACAAATAATTAAAACTACTAATAAAACAAATAAAAACTATTATCATTCATATAAAAATCGATTAAATTTGCAAATTTACACTGTCTTTTATTATAATTTTCAATAATTGGCTTGGATTATCAATATTTTTGTAAAAATATTTCAGACATTAACAATGAAGAAATGATTTTCTCTTGGATTGTCAATGTTTTCGTAGGTTGTGCAATATTTTTATTAAAATATATCATCATTTTCCTTTTCTGTATTTTCAAATTACACTGTACAACAAATTTTAAGTTTAAAAAAAGTTAATTAGTTAATAGAAAATTTTTGAGGTGATTTTCGGATTCAGCGTGAAATTTACATTTCTAGCAGGCACTTTCATTGCATATATTATGTTTATATTTATGTGCAGGGCCGGCGGAACGCGGGTTCAGCGCGTTCCCAGAACCCGGCCCCGCGCTTTGAGAGGCCCCGCGGTTTGTGAAAAGTATCCTATTAAAAGACACAAATTTGCAATTTTTTTTTTGATGC